>ML103736.1:93456-271875 GCA_003697995.1 Taxidea taxus jeffersonii | reverse complement strand
GTGTAGTAATCACAAGGGCATTTACCCAATAAATTAATAAAATGTATTCTAAGACTGCTATAACAAAAGGAGCACAATAAAATTTAAAATCGAACTGAAGGGGCGCCTGGGTGGCTCAGTGGGTTAAAGCCTCTGCTTTCGGCTCGGGTCATGATCCCAGGTTCCTGGGATCGAGCCTCTCTGCTCGATCGAGGCTCTCTGCTCAGCGGGGAGCCTGCTCCCCCCCGCCCCCCGCCCCTCTGCCTGCCTCTCTGCCTACTTGTGATCTCTGTCTCTCAAATAAATAAATAAAGTCTTTAAAAAAATAAAATCGAACTGAAAGTTATTGAAGAATTTATTAGCCTGTGGTAAAGGTGGTTATGCAGATCAGTGGGGAAAGTGGGGATTAACTAAATGGTGGTGTGATAGCCAGGAAACCATTTGTGGAAAAACCACTTACAGTGAGAGTCTAAATCAGTTAAATAATCATATAAATAATGATAGGCTTGTAAAATTAAGAAAGAAGCCTGTATTTTACATAAACAGAATTTTAACAATGAACATTTCAAAAGACTAGGAAAGGTATTTTAAGTATGACAGATAATTGATTTAATTGCTTCAAAATAATGAAAGCTTTTTATATCCATTTTGTCTTTTTTTTTTTTAAGATTTTATTTATTTATTTGGCAGAGAGAGAGAGACAGCTATAGAGGGGATACAAGCAGGGGGTATGGGAGAGGGAGAAGCAGGCTTCCCGCTGAACAGGGATCCTGATTTGGGTCTTGATCCCAGGACTCTGGGATCATGACCTGAGCTGAAGGCAGATGCTTAACGACTGAGCCACCCAGGTGCCCCTCATGTAGTCCTTTTGATGAAAGATCCAAATAGGGTAAAAAAATGGAAAAGAAAAGAAAATTGTTAAAAAAAAGAAGTGAAAATTCAAAAAAAAAAAAAAGAAAATTCGAGTGGCCAGGTCACATATGAAATAATACCTTCCCAAATAATAAAAGCAAGATATGAAGTAATAATAAGGTTCCAAAGGAGTCACATAATAGATATGGCTCAGGAATTTTCAAAATTGAAAATACCCTTTGCTGTGTGTGGTTGTGCATAATGAGTTTGGGAGAGGGAAAGGGAAGGGAAGACAGTTGGTAGTTTTCCAGGGAGAGCATTTGGCAATATATGCATAAGATGAAAGCTGAAAATGTGAGGTGATCATTATATAGATAGAAATTTATTATAAGAAATTATTCAAAGTATTGCTTAAAGATTATATGCCACATGCACCCCGATGTTTATAGTAGCAATGTCCACAGTAGCCAAACTATGGAAAGAGCCTAGATGTTCACCAACAGATGAATGGATAAAGAAGTTGTATATATACACAATGGAATATTATCTAGCCATCAAAAACCCCATGAAATCTTGTCATTTGCAACGACATGGGTGGAACTAGAGGGTATTATGCTAAGCGAAATAAGTCAATCAGAGAAAGACAATTATCATATGATCTCACTGATATGAGGAATTTCAGAAGCAAGACAGAGGATCATAAGGGAAGAGAGGGAAAAAATGAGACAAGAAGAAACCAGAAAGGGAGACAAACCATAAGAGACTCTTAATCTTAGGAAACAAACTGAGAGTTGCTGGAGGGGAGAGGGGTGGGAGGAATAGAGTGGCTGGGTGATGGACACGGGGGAGGGTATGTGCTATGGTGAGTGCTGTGGATTGTGTAATACTGATGAATCACATAACTGAAGCCCTGAAACAAATAATACATTGTATGTTAATAAAAAGAAATAAAGATTATATGCCAGTATTATTTATGTAGGTAAAAATTCTGGGAAAATACTCTGAATCATGATAGAATACGTAGAGAAACTATGGTACAGCTATAGGATTTTATTACTCTTATATGTTTTTAAAAGATTTCATTTATTTATTTGACAGAGAGAGAGGGAGTGCACAAACGGGGAATGACTGGCAGAGGGAGAGAGAGAGAAGCAGGCTCCCTCTGAGCAAGGACCCTGACTCGGGGCTTGATCCCAGGACCTTGGAGTCATGACCTGAACTGAAGGCAGATACATAACCAGCTTAGCCACCTAGGCACCCCTTTTATATAAAATGTTTATAGTTGAATTGAAAAAAATATGTTAACAATATAATGTAAGTGGAGCCAGAAACGAGTATTTTATACTTCTGGATTTTTATAAGTACCTCTTGATTTTGTTTTGGAATTATTATATATCCTTAGCATAATTAGCAAGATCAGGAAATTAACATTAATATTACCTGAGATAACATATTTAAATTTCAACAGTTTTGGCATTAATACCATTAATAAGTACTCCTTTTTAGCAAAAAGAAAAGACTTCCTTTTTTCAGTATTAATCCACAATCACTTGTTGCACTTAGGTGCATGCTTCTCTGATCTTAAATCTCTTTATTGTTCCTTAGTCTTACATTATACTGATATTTTTGAAGATTATGAGTCATTTATTTTATACAGCATCCTTCACTTTGAGTTTGTCAGATGTGTTCTTAGGACTTGATTCAGATTATCCATTTTAACCAGAAATACTACAGAGGTGATGTTGCAACCCTCTTTGTTAGTTTTTCATATCTGGGTGCATAAGATACCTCTTTGCTCAATATTGATGATGTTAACTCTGATCACTTTATTAAGGTGGTACCTGTCAGTTTTCTCTGCTGTAAAGTTATCATTTTGTCTCATCTGTGCTATTAATACATCTTAGTTGAAATAGTTATTGATATGGTTATTACCCAAATGGTAATTATGATAATTTTTTATTATTTTTTCCACATTTATTAGTTAGCATTTCTTTCTTTCTTCTTCTTTTTTTTTTTTTTTTTTTAGTTAGCATTTCTACTATAAGAAAGACCTTTCCCCTCCTCTTTGTTTATATCCTTATGGATTCATGGATTCCTAATTCATTCTGTTAATCATTTTTAACTTAAATTATCCCACATTTGGCTGGTTGTAACTCTTTGAAGTAGATTTCCGCATTCTTTTGACATGTTCCTATCATTTTTTAAGTACCTTTTTGGATTCTTAGACTATAAGATGTTCCAGCATCACTTTGCCCTAGTCCTGGAATCAGTGATGGATCCATGAAACTCTATTTTCTTTTCATGGAGAATGTTATTTAAAAACCAGATTTAGGGGCGCCTGGGTGGCTCAATGTGTCAAAGCCTCTGCCTTCGGCTCGGGTCATGATCCCAGGGTCCTGGGATCGAGCCCTGCATTGGGCTCTCTGCTCAGCGGGGAGCCTGCTTCCTCCTCTCTCTCTGCCTGCCTCTCCGCCTACTTGTGATCTCCGTCTGTCAAGTAAATAAATAAATCTTTAAAAATAAATAAATAAATAAATAAATAAAATAAAAACCAGATTTAAAAACCAATGTTATTTAAAAACCAAGTGCTCATTGGTCCTCGAGTGTCAGTGCTTATAGGCCTTCTCAGTGGACAGAGAGAGCTAGAAGACATATGTATGCATATATATAATATATGTTATCTATACAGATATATATGCATTAATTACATATTAATCATCTTAAGTGTTTGATTATTGAAAGGATTCACAGAAGTCAAATAATTTGTACTTCTGGAACAGTTTGATTAAAGGCAGTGGATACCAAGTAGGAGGAGGATACTCATTGAAAGGGGTCTGGCGATTTCAGGTCCAGCCTTCTTTGTCCTTCTATACTGGGTCACATTGGAACATCTTTGTCTCCAGGTTTAGAACTACTACTGGCTTGTATCTCAAGTACCTCGTAATAAGAATCCAAAGTTGGGGCGCCTGGGTGGCTCAGTGGGTTAAATAAAGTCTCTGCCTTCGGCTCAGGTCATGATCCCAGGGTCCTGAGATTGAGCCCTGCATCAGGCTTTCTGTTCGGCAGGGAGCCTTCTCCCCCCCACCCCCCCACCTACTTGTGATCTCTGTCAAATAAATAAATAAAACCTTTTAAAAAAAATAAAAAGATTCCAAAGTTGGCTTGTGATCAGGATCTCTTATTTTAAGTTAATCACATAGGCAGTACATTCTAGTTACATGACCAGCTTGTAAAGGCTCCACTGAAACCATGTACAAATCATAAATTCATTTATTATCACTAAACAGACTAATCAGTTTTGCTCCAAAGCAACTCATTTTTGGTTATAGAATATAATTTATCTTTCTTTAGTGAATACATTCCATAATGTAAGCAAGAGTCTAGAGATGACCATGTGGGAAATCCAGACTAGCTGAGATGAATCCATACTGCTCATATATAATACATAATATTTATACAATCATATATTTCATATATGTATAAAACATATACATATAAAAAAAATTCTATATTTTGGTATCTCTCCTTTAATGGATGAATGGATAGAGAAGATGTGTATGTATATTTTTACAGTGTTATATTATTCAGCCATTAAAAAAAAAGCTAGGCATTAACTACAACATGGATAGATTTAAAAGTTAAGTGAAATAAGCCAGACATTTGGTAAATGTGGCCATTTTTTATTTAGAAGTAATCTAGATCAATACAAGTGATAACCATTTCCTTTTGATTTTTAGTCATATTTATATCCTGCCTATACATCTAGACCTTATCCTGAATATGTTCATTCTGATGATTGGCCTTGTAGATTATCTACAACCAGTTCATATTCTCAAACATCTCGTGTATTTGTGTTCATTTGTATTAGTGTTATTTGTAAATTTAATAATTGTTATGGCAATGAGCTAAGCAATGCAATTTTACAAAGAATTATGAAACAACCTAATTTTGCATGGATAAGGAAGGAATTGCACTGAAAAAAATAAATTCAAGAAAAGCTAAGAGTAAATAGCAAAATAATTGTGGGCGCCTGGGTGGCTCAGTTGGTTAAGTGACTGCCTTCAGCTCAGGTCATGATTCCGGAGTCCCAGGATTGAGTCCCACATCGGGCTCCCAGCTCCATGGAGAGGCTGCTGCTCCCTCTGACCTTCTCCCCTCTCATGCTCTCTCTCGTTCTTTCTCTCAAGTAAATAAAGAAAATCTTAAAAAAATAGCAAAATAATTGTGAAAAAAAAAGTTGCTATAAAACCTGGAAGGCAACAGTGTTTTTGAATGCTTCTTTATTATATTCTTGATTTTTGTTTTGGTGATCATTCTCATGTTTCAGACTAAAATCTTTTCTGTGTTTCCATTGAGCAGATCACTTTTTTAAAAAAATCCATATTCTTGTGGATGCCTGGGTGGATTAGTTTATTAAGCATCTGCTTTGGGCTCAGGTCATGATCCTGGGGTCCTGGGATAGAGTCCCATATTGGGCTCCTTGCTTGGCAGGGAGCCTGCTTCTTCCTCTACCTGTTGCTCCCCCTGCTTATGCGCTCTCTCTCTCTGGCTGACAAAAATAAAATCTTAAGGGGCACCTGGGTGGCTCAGTGGGTTAAAGCCTCTGCCTTCGGCTCAGGTCATGATCCCAGGGTCCTGGGATCAAGCCCCGCATTGGGCTATCTGCTCAGTGGGGAGCCTGCTTCCTCCTCTCTCTCTCTCTCTCTGCCTACTTGTAATCTCTGTCAAATAAATAAATAAAATCTTAAAAAAAAAAACCCAGATTTTTCCCCTCAGAATTTATAAAAATTATATTGGTACATAAAAAAGTGAATATATTTCATGAATATGTAAATAGAAGCACAATTACTATAAAAGAAAATCTATGAACTGAGCTCTTTTTTTTTTTTTAAAGATTTTATTTATTTATTTGACAGAGAGAGATCATAAGCAGGCAGAGAGGGAGACAGAGAGAGAGGGAAGCAGGTTCCCCTGCTGAGCAGAGAGCCCGACGTGGGGCTCGATCCCAGGACCCTGAGACCATGATCTGAGCCGAAGGCAGAGGCTTACCCCACTGAGCCACCCAGGCGCCCCTATGAACTGAGCTCTTAATGTTAATTACTAGAACCATTCAAATTACTCTGTGATTCCAACAAATTACATCACCTTGCTTCATGTCCAGTACTAATTACTTTTTCTGATATTTCTGTTTATCAGTGTGTTGATTCTTTAAGAGATTTACCGTACATATATGTATCCTTATATTATTTGGTTTGGCTATATGTAGACTTTATAAAAATGATTAAATATGTAGTTTTTTAAGATCTGTTTTTTCAAAGATTAGTTCCTGATGTCTAGGGATATAGTTGCTTGATCTTCCATTTTGTTAATGTACCACAATTTATCAGTTGTCCAGTCTGTATATATTTGATGCTTTTGTAGAGTTTTTGTTTTTGCTGTCAAGGGCATTTTTGTACATGTCTCCTGATGTACAGGTACAAGAATCTCCCTATATTTTGTACCTAGGAGAGGAAGTGAGGGTGACAGGGTAGACACATCAGTAGTTTTTATATTTTACGATAATATCAAATTGTTTTCAGAGTCTTTTTATTAATATAAAGCTCCTACCACAGAAGTATAGGAGTTCATTTCTCCACATCCTTGCCAGTAATTAGTACTACTGAACCTGTAAATGGTTGCCACTTTTGTGGATAAGAAAAGAAGTTAGTTGTTGGTTTTAATTCTTATTTTTCTGACACTCTAAAGCCAACATGTTATATTTACTGGTCTTTATTTGTGGTGAAACAGCATTTCATATCTTTTTCCATTTTTTAAATGTTGGATTTACTTATAAAAGCTTTAATATATGTTCAAGGTAGTAATAACTTGTTTCTTAGGTGTTGTGAATGTGGTGAATATCTTCTTAGAGTTTCTATCTTCTTGTCTGTAATGACAGATTTTGATGAACAGAAGTTCTAAATTTGAGTTACTGAATTTGTAACTTTTAATTAATTAATTAATTAATTAATTTATTTGACAGACAGAGATCACAAGTAGGCAGAGAGGCAGAGAGAGAGAGGAGGAAGCAGGCTGTCCTCAGAGCAGAGAGCCCGATATGGGGCTCGATCCCATGACCCTGGGATCATGACCTGAGCCGAAGGCAGGGGCTTTAACCCACTGAGCCACCCAGGTGCCCCTGAATTTGTAACTTTTATAATTAGTGTCCTTTGAGTTTCATTTAAGAAATTCTGCCCTTTTGAGATTATAAACATATTTAGTGATATAACACATGGCCAAATTTGGAAATGTTCTGTGTATGCTTAGGAGGAATATATGTTTCTAATTGGATACAGTGTTTTATATGTATTCATTAAATTAAGCTTTTAAATTAGGTCATATCATTTTCTTAGTTGAGTTGAGGTTAATCTACTGCTATGTTGTTGGGTTGGTCAATTTCTTTAGGAATTTTCCTTTATATATTTTTGATGCTGTGCTGTTATGTGTGTACTGGGTATACAAATATTAGGTTGAAAGTTTTACATTTCCAGGGGCTATTTCTATTTCCATTAATGCTTTTCTTCTTTTTTTTTTCTCCTTTGATTAAACTTGCCTAGTATATTATTTTTCATGTTATTACTTCCAGATTTTTAGTATCTTTATATTTTCAGTGTTGGCAGATAGCATACAGTTGTGTTTTAAAATTCCTATCATGGGGCACCTGGGTGGCTTAGTGGGTTAAAGCCTCTGCCTTCAGCTCAGGTCATGATCCCAGGGTCCTGGGATCGAGCCCCGTATCAGTCTCTCTACTCAGCGGAGAGCCTGCTTCCTCCTCTCTCACTGCCTGCCTCTCTGCCTACTTGTGATCTTCCTGTCTGTCAAATAAATAAATAAAATCTTTTAAAAAAATTTAAAAAAAGTAAAATTCCTATCACTAATTTAATTAGTATTTATATTTATTACTCTTTAATGCTTGCTATTTGTCTCACTTTTTGTGTTTTTCTCTTACATTTTTATCCCTTTCTCCCACCATTTTACTGTTTTAAAGGTTACCTATTCTGTTACTATGCTTTCAGTAGTTATCTATGAAATTGATCCAAACTTGGGGCACCTGGGTGGCTCAGTCATTGGGTATCTGCCTTTGGCTTGGGGGTCATCATCCCAGGGTCCTGGGATCGGGCCGGCATCAGGCTCCCTACTTGGCGTGAGGCCTGCTTCTCCCTCTCTCACTCCCCCTGCTTGTGTTCCCTCTCCTGCTGTGTCTCTCTCTGTCAAATAAATAAATAAAATCTAAAAAAAAAAAAGAAATTGATCCAAACCTAACACTTAAACATAATCTAAACTTATCATCTTTTTTTTTTTTTGTGACAGACAGAGATCGCAGGTAGGCAGAGAGGCAGGCAGAGACAGAGAGGGGGAAGCAGGCTCCCTGCTGAGCAGAGAGCCCGATGCGGGACTCGATCCCAGGACCTCGGGATCATGACCTGAGCCGAAGGCAGAGGCTTAACCCACTGAGCCACCCAGGCGCCCCTAAACTTATTATCATCTTTTTAAGAAATTTAATTGTTTTAGTTGATATACAATGCTATGTTAGTTTTAGATATGCAATATAATGATATAACAGTTTTATATATTACTCAGTGCTCATTGTGATAAGCATAGTCTTTTTTTTTGGTGATAAGTATAGTCTTAATCCCCTTCACCTACTTCACACATCTCCCTACCTACCTCCTCTCTAGTAGCCATCAGTTTGTTCTCTGTAAAGAGTCTGTTTTTTGATTTGTCTCTTTTTTTTCTTTGTTCATTTGTTTTGTTCTATTAAATTCTACATGTGAGTGAAGTGATATGATAGTTGTCTATTTCTGACGTATCTCTAAGTATAACCCTAAGTATAGTTTACTAAGTATAACCCTGTTACACCCTCCAGATCCATCCATGTTTGTTGCAAATAGCAAATTTCGTTCTTTTTCATGGCTGAGTAATATCCCCCCCCTGCCCCATACACTACATCTTCTTTATCTGTTCATCTATCAGTGGACACTTGGGCTGCTTCCACAGTTTAGCTATTGTAAATAATGCTGCAGTAAACATAGAGTGCTTGCATCTTTTTGAATTAGTATTTTCACATTGTTTGGCTAAATACCCAGGAGTGGAATTACTGGATCATATGGTTGTTCTGCTTTTAATTTTCTGAGGAATCTCCATTCTGTTTTCCACAATGGCTTCACCAGTTTTCATTCCCATCAACAGTGTGCATACAAGGGCTCCTTTTTCTCCACATCCTTGTCAACACTTGTTGTTTTTTTCTTTCCTTTTTTTTTTGACTTCAACCATTCTGACAGCTATGAGGTGATATCTCCATTGTGGTTTTGATTAGCATTTCCCTGATCAGTGATATTGAGCAATTTTTCATTAAATTTAATGTCTTAATTACTCTCCTGAACAACAAAGTGCTCCAGAATTGAAACTTTCTTTAGTCTTCTGATTTATATGCCGTTTTTTGGTGTATTTATTCTGACTTGTTCTTAAGCCCCGTAATTTAGATATTATAATTAATGTTACAAATGGTATTTAAAATTGCTTAATGGTTACAGGTTTTCTTTTCATTTTATGTTCAGGCCTTCTGGTTTGTTTACTGAATTTTTCAGGCATACAATTTCACACATTTCTTTAGAAATGGCTTATAGGCAATAGTCTGTTTTCATTCACATGAAAAAATGCTTTGCTCACTTTGTTGCAAGATAGTTTTGTTAGGATCTGAATTTTATGTTATTATTTATTTATTTATCTATCTATTTATTTTAAAAAATATTTTATTTATTTTATTTGACAGAGCGAGATCACAAGTAGGCAGAGCAGCAGGCGGGGCGGGGGGGGGGGGGAGCAGGTTCCCTGCTGAGCAGAGAGCCCATCCCAGGACCCTGACTGAGATCATGACAGGAGCTGAAGGCAGAGGCTTAACCCACTGGGCCACCCAGGTGTCCCAGGATCTGAATTTTAGATTCGAATTGTTTTCTCTCAACTTTTTGAGAGTAACCAAAGTTCACTTCCTTTGCTTCTTTTATTGCTCTTCAGTATTTTCTTTGTTAATTGTTGGCCCTGTCAGATGAGTTATCTTTTCTTGTTTGATTTTTTTCTTTTCAAGATTTATTTAGGGGTACCTGGGTGGCTCAGTTGGTTAGACATCTGCCTTCAGCTCAGGTCATGATCCCAGGGGCCTGGGATTGAGTTCTGCATTGGGTTCCCTGCTATGCAGAGAGTCTGCTTCTCCCTTTCTCTCTCCCTCTGGGTCTCCCCCTGCTTGTGCTTGTGTGTGCTCTTGCTCTTTCTCTCTTTGTCTTAAATAAATATATGGGGTCTTTGGAAAAAGAAATTTATATATTTATGAGAGAGATAGAGACAGAGGGAGAAAGCAAGATTGTCCATGAATTGGGGGAGGGGCAGAAGGAGGAGAAGGAACATCTCAGGTTGACCTCCCATTGAGTTGGGAGCCTGACTGGGGGCTCCATCTCATGACCCCAAGGTCATGACCTGAGCCAAAACAAAATCAAGTTTCAGGGGCTTGCTTAACCGAATGAGCCACCCAGGTGCTCCAATTTGTCTGATTTTGAAATCATTTTGTTTTTGGATAGAAACACAGTTTTGCATTATTGGTTTCTCTTATAATATCCTACTCGATAGGAATAATTTCTTTGTATTTATGTCTGTTTTCAGTTCTGGAAAATTGTCAACATGAATTCTTCAAGTATTTCTTCTTCAGTCTGTTAAAATTTTCTGGGTCTCTAAGTGCCCATATTTTCAACCTTATACTTTTATGCTTCTTAACCTCTGTTTCAAATTTTCTGTCTTTTAATCTTTTATCCTAATAGTTTTGGTTAATTCCTTTAGGTTTATCTTTCAGTTCACAAATTCTTCTTTCATTCTCTCTCAGTTTTAGTTTTTTTCTTTTGTTATTTGTCTCTAAGTAAGTATTGCCCTCTTTGTCTTTCCCCTTCTCTGCACCATTATATTTTCTTTGATATCACTTCTCTGAGTTCAGCTTCTTATTTGGTTGCATATCTGTTACATCTTTGGAAGTTGTCTTAATTTCTTGTGATCCAAGCACTGCTTTAAAATAAGATTTTTACCTATCATCTAGTTTCGGCAGGGGTTCACTTTAGAGTGTTTTGTTCAAGGTAGTGGCCTTAATATTTCTTACTTAGATACATTTGCACTTGTCGTATAGTTATGGTGAACTTGTGTCATCTCAAGCTCTCATCATGTGTCTCCTCTCTGTGTCTGTTTGTGGTCCTCAAGCATAATAGAAAATAGCCGTTTGTGGAAAGAATTGTCTTATCCTTTCATTTAACATGGTGTAGGTAATATTGAGGATCATAGATTTTTTTTTATAGATTTCTATGCCAGTATTTTTCAGGTTTGCTGGCTTTGTATATATCTGATTTAGTTATTCTGATTTTCTAATGTATATTTTAGATCAGTACATGTGTTTACATATGATTGCCCCTTAATTTAATAATCAGTATTAACTTAAATATATATTCTGACAATCAAAGACTATTTCTGTTATTCAGAGTACAGGGCTGCAATATAAGGATGATGTCAAAGTCATTAGTTTCCTCATGAACATCGTTAAAATTCTCAAAATTCTAAAATTTAGAATGGTAGTTATAACAGATTCTATCTGAATTTAATTTGGAGAGTTGAAAGAAGCTTCTTATTTCATTCTTATAAAATTGGCCTTGAGAGCCTATTTGCATATTTTATTTATTTATTTTGCTGGAATATTAGAGTTTTATAGCAAATTATATTGTACCAACCAGGGGCCTAGCCCAGCTAGGACTCTGCACTTGCACCCGCTGGGCTGCTTCCTCATTCTCCCTGATGGGGCCCCATCCTCAGGCATTTCACTATCCCCAGAAACCTCTCTCCTTTGGCATTTGGTCCATCTGGTCCCTCCCCTACCTGGGCACCCCCGTATAACCTGATGTATGTTGATAGATTTCCGCCTTCCCTTACATTACAGTCAGGCTTCCCCAGGAGCCTTGGGCTCAGGGGCAGGACCTGGCCCCCAGCTCCTTCAAACTCTTAGCTAACTATTTGCATTTTAAGATAAAGATCGAAAAATATGGTAAGAACTATGACTATTTACCCTTTGTAGTTATTTTAATATGTTGATATTTTGAATATGCAATCATTTAGATAATCTGTGCAGAAAAAGACTATCATTTGTCCTAAGTTACAAATGTCTTTTCTTGTTACTGCTTTAGACAAAGAAACAGCCTTGGTATAACAGCACATTAGCATCAAGAAGAAAACGACTCACTGCTCATTTTGAAGACTTAGAGCAATGTTACTTTTCTACAAGGATGTCTCGTATTTCAGGTACCTATTGCAGACTTCTAAAAATACATCAGATTCTTATGTCAGATCCATTTCTAGCTTCTTATGCTGAATTTATATAACGTCCTATTTATAGAGCAAAAGTGTGTATTTTCGACATATTCTACCAGAATGTGGAGGTTCTTAGCGATCTTGAAGAACATTGCTTTCCCATAGCTATTTTTTTTCCCCTCTATTTGGGGATTTTTAATCTTTGTGAAGTGAGCTATATAAAGTTAAGAAAAAAAATCACCCATGAATATGTTGCTGGGAAAAATAAGTTCCATTCAGTTGCCTCTTATTATTAAATATTCAACATTTATTAAGTTCCAAGCACTGTCCTTTCTGCTAAGAATAAAAAGATAAAAGAACCGATTTCTGTTGTTAGGGAGTATTATAAATTCAGTGGCAGAAAGCAACAGGTATGTGATATTATATGTTGTATAAGTGTATTAGGGGAAAAGAGAAGAATATCCACTAATACAGCTGGGAATGAGAGATCCACACCAAGTTGAAAAATGGGGAAATATAAGGGAATGATCACTGTAGGCATTCCAGAGGATTATATTTAGTCAAGGCTAGAATTCATTAACTAAATAAGTTAATTAGAAACATCTTCAAAGTAGAGGAAATAACTTATGTGATGTCATGGACATGATAGCATTGGATATTTTCATTGCATTACTATAGCTCTAACCGTTGAGCTGTAACTTTATCAGTATCTTTGCTCACCAATGAAGTAGGGACATTAATACCAACCCCATGTTCTGTTTTGTTTTTTTAGGATTTATAGGTGATATAAATATATCTATAAAATATAAAATAGTGCTTGCTTCAGCAGCACATATACTATAAAATATAAAATAATGCTTAGTATAAGTTAGGTGCTCAATTAACTCATGTCATTAATAATACACCTGCTCAAAATGACCACCAAGAAAAAAGAAGAGTGATTTTTTTTTAAGTTTTTTTTTTTTTTTAAGATTTTATTTATTTATTTGACAGACAGAGATCACAAGTAGGCAGAGAGGCAGGCAGAGAGAGAAGCGGAAGCAGGCTCCCCACTGAGCAGAGAGCCCGACGCGGGGCCCAATCCCAGGACCCTGAGATCATGACCCGAGCCGAAGGCAGAGACTTTAACCCACTGAGCCACCCAGGCGCCCCAAGAAGAGTGATATTTTATTAGATGTTAAAATTTTTCCTTAGTTTTTTCTTGAATAGGCATTTTTATATTAAAATGTACACACTGTTAAAATTAAGAACACAAGAAACAACGGGTGTTGGCAAGGATGCGGAGAAAGGGGAACCCTTTTGCACGTTGGCAGGAATGCAGACTGTTGTAGCCACTCTGGAAAACAGTATGGAGGTTTCTCAAAATGTTAAAAGTAGAACTACCCTATGTTCTAGCAATTGCACTATTAGGTATTTACTCAAAGGATAACAAAAATACAGATTCAAAGGGGCGTACGTGCATCCTGATGTTTATAGCAGCATTATGAACAATAGCCAAACTATGGAAAGAGCTCAGATGTCCATTGAGTTATGAATGGATAAAGAAGATGTGGTATATATCCACTATAAAATATTAGCCATCAAAAAGAATGAAATCTTGCCATTCACAACGATGTGGAGAGAGCTAGGGTGTATTATGCTAAGTGAGTTAAGTCAGAGAAAGGCAAATACCATATGATTTCACTCATATGTGGAATTGAAGAAACAAAACAGAAGAACATATGGGAATGGGGGTAAAAAGAGAGGAAACAAACCATAAGAGATAGAAAATAAACTGAGGGGTGTTGGAGGGAGATGAGTGGGGAATGGGCTAGATGGATGCTGGGTAGTAAGGAGTGCAATTCTTTTGATGAGCACTAGGTGTCATATGTAAGTGATAAATCACCGAATTCTACTCCTGAAACCGATATTGCACTGTGTGCTGACTGACTAGAATTTAAATAAAAATTGGAAGGAAAAAATAAAATAAAATCTACACATTGCTTAGGGCGTTTGGAAAAATTTGCGTCAGGATTGGTGGTGGAGGAAAAAGGAGGTTTACATACCATTTTTCCTGTGAGGGAGCCAGACTTTGTTTATAAATGTGTATGAAATTAATGATTAACAGTTTTTATAAGATGGAAAATTTTCATTGTGTTGCCTGGGAATTGAGCCCCTTATTGAGCCTCTAATAGTCTGCAAAGTGGAGTAGAAGGCTGTGAAATTGAAAATGGTTTGGGACTTAGAATCTGATTGGCAGAAGGTTCATATTAACCCTGCTGGCTGTTATTTGTTGGTACGATTTTGAAATACATCCATAGGCAAATGGGAGACATTTAAAAGAAAAAGCGAGGTAGGAAAGAGAGATTGGGGAATAATTTTTAAGTAACTAGTGGCATAGCCATGCTGTGGCAGAGTAAAGGTGTAGTCACAGACTAATTTATTTTGGGGATATAAGATTACTGGAAGATAGGATAAATTAAAATTAGGAGGAAGATTAGATTTTCATTTTTGTGGGCAGGGCTATATTGTACTTAAAACATTTGTCCTTAGTTTTTAGGAGTCTCAAGTTTATCTTACTGAAATTTCACATTGATTACACTTACCGTATTGCTGGATATGAAGGTCCTCCTAGTGTCCTTAACTGTGAAGAGGAAAATTTAACTTCTACCTAATGGAGTATATAGTGTTTTTCCTTCTGTATATATTTTTTTAAAGATTTATTTTATTTATTTGACAGAGAGATCACAAGTAGACAGAGAGGCAGGCAGAGAGAGAGGAGGAAGCAGGCTCCCTGCTGAGCAGAGAGCTTGATGCAGGGCTTGATCCCAGGACCCTGGGACCACGACCCAAGACGAAGGCAGAGGCTTTAACCCACTGAGCCACCCAGGTGCCCCTCCTTCTGTATATATATATTTTTTAAAAAAAATTATTTATTTATTTGACAGAGATTACAAGTAGGCAGAGAGGCAGGCAGAGAGAGAGAGAGGAGGAAGCAGGCTCCCTGCTGATCATAGAGCCTGATGAGGGGCTTGATCCCAGGACCCTGAGATCATGACCTGAGCTGAAGGCAGAGGCTTTAACCCACTTGGGCCACCCAGGCACCCCTCCTTCTGTATATTTTTAAATGAGAATTCATTCCCTCTTTCTGAATTTCAGTTTTCAACTCTGAAAATGAGAGGTGAAGATTAAGAGATTAATGCTCTGAACTCTTAGCTGTAATTGAAAGAGAAGGTAAATTATAAAGCATTAGAAGAGAGAAAAGAAATGCCGAACACACTTTCACAAACTAATCTGTCATTGGAATAGGAAAAATAATATGCTAGCAGATATGCGTGATTATTAACCATAAATCTACCAACCAAACAAAATCCTACCTTTTTATAACCATGAAAATCGAATCCCTCTGCTTTCAGATACTAAAATAACCATTTTTAGTGTTTTCTTTATAACTTCTGTTGGAAGTAGGTGTTAATACATAGGTATGATGGCCAGGAAAGTTTAGCTACCCAGGAAAAGATTATAGTCTTCAATAGAATATACGTTCTTGAATGCTTGTGAATTTTTTGTCCTTAGGGATTGGTGTCAAAATATGAAAGAATAGATTTACATTAAATTAATATGTTAACAAATATCTAAGGTGTCCTTGCAGTCACTATTTATTACATGAAATAGTTAATATAGGATTATGTGTAAAAAGATTCAATTAGTTGTTATATTCGAACCACTTTGTAGTAAAGTTGATTTGTTTTGCTGCAGAAACCCATGTTGTATTTCCAGTTTGTTGAATTTACTGAGAATAATTTTTGTGGAGCAGGAGCATTATTTAAGTAACGTTATGACAGTGCTTGCTAATTGGGTTTGTTTTTTGATGTTTTTAGGATGGACACACTATAAAATTGGAACTTTTGATATAGGTTATTAGATGAATTTGCTGTTAGTGTTTAAACCTTCAAAATGTAAAATATTGGAGACAGAAGCTTAGTATCAGGGACTAGCGATTGTTTTTCATTGTAGTAAGTGTTAGATAAGTTTATGTCAGTAGTTATCTTCAACATAACCTAATATCTCCAGATGAACTAAATAAATCCTTTACTCTCTATCCTTGGTACTTAACTCTGTAAACGTAATGACTTATTTTTTTAATATTTTATTTATTATTTATTTGAGAGAGAGAGCACAAGCTGAGCTGGGTAGGGGGCAGAGGGAGAAGCTGACTTCCCAGAGTCTGACACGGGGAGCCTGACACGGGGCCTGATCCCAGGACTCCAGGATCGTGACCTGAGCCAAGGGCAGATGCTTAGCCATTTGAGCCATCAGGTACCTCAGAAATAATGATCCTTATATCTAAATTTCAGTATGCCTACTTATTTTAGAGGACATTTAAGAACGGAAAATTATGGGGCACCTGGGTGGCTCATTTGGTTAAGTGTCCAACTCTTGGGTTTTGGCTCAGGTTATGTCAGGGTTGTGAGAGGGAGCACCACATTGGGCTTCCTGCTCATCGGGGAGTCTGCTTTCTCTCTTTCCCTCCCTCCCTCTTCTTATGGGCACATGTGCTCACGTTCTCTCTCTCTCTCTCTCTCAAATAAATACATCTTTAAAAAGCTGGGGAATCGCGAAAAAGTTTACCTTGAAAAAGTTGTATGTGTCTGTATGTGTATGAGCTAAAAGTAAGGAAAAAGGTATTAAAACAGTGTTGTAACAATCTTCAAATTTCAGTTAGGAAGCTAACTAAATTGGGTGTTTTACTTTTCTTTCTTTGGAAAGGAAAATACAAGTCCAAATGTAAAGCAGTTTTGAAAAGCAATGATTTTTTATTCATGTTTTCTCTGTAGTCTTGTTTCTAGATTAGAGGATGGATAGCTGTATTTAATCCCAGTCTTACATGAGATGATTTTATGATTTAAATTCCACATAATTTCATTATGAATAGTTTTACTGAAATGGACTTTACTCAGTATTTATAGAGTGTTCTAGTGGATGGAATTTTCCGTATTCTACCAAGACATTTGAGTAGAAGCATTTTTTTATTTTTGAGAATAATTGATATATTGTAGTTTTCCACTCCCTTTTCAGAATTGGATTTGAGAAATAGCAAAGTATAATGTGAACAAGTATTTCACTTTATTTTTACTTAAAAAGCAGTTGCTTTCTTAATCTAAATTATGTTATAAATTGTGTTTTGATAGTAAACAAATGTGGGCATGCAGAAGTATCTCCATAAAACGTGTTCCTTCAAAATAATAAATATGCTCAGTGTATGTACTCCTGTCCATCTTCACTTTCTCCATTTTAAAGAATTTTTATTTTAATAAAAGATTAAATTTCTCTTGATCAGAGGTACTTTTCTATTTTTCCAAGAAATTATTGCTTAAAACATAAACTATTTATAGTATGTTTTTATCGGTGTTGAAAGAGACAGTGTCTTTCAATGAACCACTAAAAAATGATTAAAACTAAAAGATCAGCTGAATAATTTGTGCATACTAGTGTTTTCTAAATACTTCAGAATTGGGATGCCTGGGTGTCTCAGTGGGTTAAGCCTCAGCAGGGGCCTGCTTCCTCCCTCCCCCAACCTGTTTCTCTGCTGACTTGTGATCTCTCTCTCTCTCTCTCTCTCTGTCAAATAAATAAATAAAATATTTTTAAAAAACTTAAGAATTGTTTGTATTTAGAATATAATTTTTAATCTGTATATACTGCTTTTTGACTTATATTACAATTCCATTTATTTTACTTTGTTTTCTTCATACAGATGATAGTCGAACTGCAAGCCAGTTGGATGAATTTCAGGAATGCTTGTCTAAGTTTACTCGATATAATTCAGTTAGACCTTTGGCTACATTGTCATATGCTAGTGATCTGTATAATGGTTCCAGCATAGTCTCTAGGTAAGTATTGGGCAGCACTCTTTACTATTTACTTTTGCAAGAGTATCTAAAATTTAATTTGAAGTTTCATTATTCTAGTTAAGAGCCTATGTTCTGAAGTCAGGTTGCCTGCCAATTTAAGTTCTGTGGTCTTGGGCAAGTTCCTGAATCTCTTTAGTCCTCAATGTCTTCATCTTTAAAATGGAATGGTTAATAGTATTCACCTCATTGGGTTGCAGTTTGTGTTCTTATAATGTTTTTGTCTGGTTTTGGTGACAGGGTATGTATGCTCTTCTCATAAGGGCTCCTTCATCTTCAGTTTTCTACAACAGTTTGTGAAGAATTGGTATTATTTCTTCCTTATATATTTTGTAGAATTCTCCAGTGAAACTATCTTGGCCTTGAGTTTTCTTTGAGGGAATAGTTTTGAGTACAAATTAAATTTTTGAAAAATTAAATACATAAATATTATGTATTATGTATTTATGTATTTATAGTATTCATTTATGTCTTTAGATTTTCTAATGATGTTCCCTTTCTCATCCCTGATATTGGAAACTTGTTTCCCTTTGTTTTTCTTTCCTTAATAGTCTCGTTTAGAAGTTTATCAATTTTATTTGTCTTTTCAAATCGGCAGCTCTTAGTTTATTGATATTCTATATTTTTCTGTTTCATTGATTTCTGCTTTAACTTTATTTTTTCCTGCTTTCTTTAGGTTTAATTTGCCTCTTATCTTTGTAGTTTCTTAAGGTAGAAACTAAAGTGATTGAGTTGAAAATTTGCTTCTCTAATATAATTTAGGCTTTAAATTTCTCTCCGTGCCCCGTATTAGCTGCATCCCATGAATTTTGATGTGGTATTTTTTCTTTTTTCTAAATTTTGTTTTTATTATGATAAAATACACATAACATAAAATACATTATCTTAACAATTGTACTGTTCAGTGGTACTTAATAGATACCTTCATGATATGGTGCAAGTGTCACCAGTGTCTGTCTTTAACACTTGACATCTTATAAAATTGAAAATCAATACCTGTTAAACAGTAACTCTTTATTCACCTCCTCCCCGAATCCTGGCAACCACCCATCTATTTTATTTCTCTGTTATTTTGACTACTCTGAGTATCTCATATATATGTGAAATCACACAGTATTGGTTTTTTGTGTGATTGGCTTATTTCACTTAGGAAAATGTTATCAGTTTTTGTCCATGTTGTAGCACATATCAGAATTTTCTTTTTAAGGCTGAATAACACTCGTATGTATGTTTATGCCACATTTTGCTTATCTGTTTGATGATGGACACATATGTTGCTTCTGTGTTTTTTAACTGTTGTGACTAATATTGCTATGAACATGAGTGAACAGATACCTCTTCAAGACCTTGATTTCAGTTCTTTTAGGTATATCCCTAGATATGGCATTGCTGGATTATATGGTAATTCTGTTTCTAACATTTTGAGGAGCTGCCATACTGTGCTATTTTAAAATTCCACCAGCAGTGCATAAGGCTTCCAGTTTTTCCACATTCTTGCCAGCACTTGTTATTTTCCCTGTTTTTGATAGTTACCATCCTAACAGGGGTGAGGTGGTTGGTAGCTCTTAGATTTGCTCTGCATTTCCATAATGACTAATGATGTATATTGCTTCTGTGCTTATTGGCACAGAGAAATTTCTGTTGACGTCTTTACCCAGTTTTGAATTTTGTTGTATCTCTAGATTACTTTGGGTAATATTGACATCTTAACAATATTCAGTCCTCTGATTCATGGACACGAGATGTATTTCCATTTATTTTTCTCTTCTTTAATTTTTTCAGCAGTTGTTTTGTAGTTTTCATGTATAAATCTTTTGCTTTTGATTAATTCCTAAATATTTTTAGGATGCTGCTGTAAGTGAAGATGTTTTCATAATTTTATGACTGTTCATTGTTATTGCATTGAAGATAAATTTTCATTTTCATTCTGTTCAAGAAGCAAATTTGATTTTTTTTGACTCATGGATTATTGAGACATATCTTAATAGTTTTCAAATGTTGAAATTTTCTAGTTATATTTTTGTTATTATGTTATTTTTATCTTCATCATCTTGATGACCATTCTTTAAAAATTTCCAATAAAATTTTCTAATACACATAAAAATAGAATGGAGTAATAATCCCTCATATAGTCATCTTCCAGATTCAGCAGTGATCCAGATTTTGCTATACTTGCTTCTCTTATACTTTTCATTCTTTCTTTGCTTATCTATTTTTTTTAAAGATTTTACTTATTTATTTGAGAGAGAGAGAGAAAGAGAGAGAGAGACAGCAATAGCCAGAGAGAGCACGAGTGGGGAGGAGAGGGACAAGCAGACTCCCCACTCAGCGGAGAGCCCAACTTGGGGCATGATCCCAGAACCCTGGGATCATGAGCTGAGCTGAAGGTAGATGCTTAACTGAGTCCTACTTAATGTGCCCCTACTTAAGGATTTTGAGACAGATTTCAGATGCTGTGTCATTTCATCCTTCTATTCTTAAGAATGTAAATATGAACATTTAAAATCACAGGACTGTATCATATGTAACACAATTTCCAGTAATCCCTTGGTATCATCACATTGCTTGTTTTTGTTCAAATCTCCTACATAAAAATCAAGAAACCTTAAAAAGATGATTTGATGCAGATCAAGAATTTGGCAGTTTTTAACTTGTCCAATACATTATTATGTATGGTTTTCCATTTCCATTACAAAGATTTTTTATTTTTTTATTTATTTTTATATATTTTTTTAAGATTATTTATTTATTTATTTGACAGAGATCACAAGTAGGCAGAAAGGCAGGCAGAGAGAGAGAGGAGTAAGGAGGCTCCCCTCTGGGCAGAGAGCCTGATGTGGGGCCTGATCCCAGGACTCTGGGATCATGACCTGAGCTGAAGGCAGAGGCCTTAACCCACTGAGCCACCCAGGTGCCCCACAAAGATTTTTTATTAAAATATAAGAATATCGGTCTTGGAATTTAAGCTGATAACTAAAGAGACTTACAGTTAACTGTTGATTGTATTCCAGCTGGGTTAGCTCAGTAGCAAGTAAGACAAGAATCATACATTCATTTTTTCTTGTTAAGATTTAATTTATTTATTTGACAGAGATCACAAGTAGGCAGAGAGGCAGAGAGGGTGGGGGAAGCAGACTCCCCGCTCAGCAGAGAGCCTGATGCGGGGCTCAATTCCAGGACCCTGGGATCATGACCTGAGCTGAAGGCAGAGGCCTTAACCCAGGAGCCACTGAGGCACCCCTCACATGCATTTTTTTTCTTTGTGTTGGTAATACGTGTTTTCTTTATCAAGCAGTGGAGTGATTAAAACTTGAAAATGCAGTAGATTGTGGGGCTTATTTAACTAGTTAAATGAGTAATTAAATTTATATAGCAAAAATTAATTGACCCCTTAATGTGGGCTAGGCTAAGAGTACAATGGTAAATAGGCCAGATTTGATGCTTCGTTTAGGAAAGCTCTTAGTACTGTTTCAGTGCCTTTGTAGAAGAAATGTAAGAAAGTGAAACACTTTAGCGAGGAGTAACAGTGTAACACTATTACTTAATTTTTTATTTATTTTTATTGTTTTGAGAATGCATGGGTGTGCTTGTGCACAAGTGGGAGCTGGTAAGGGGCAGAGGTGGGAGAGAGAATCCCAAGCAGCCTCCACACCCAGGGAGGAGCCTGACATGAGGCTCAATCTCATAACCCTTAGATCGTGACCTGAACTGAAACCAAGAGCTGGTCGCTTAACCGACTGAGCCACTCAGGTGCCCCTTAAATTCTTAACTAGTGTAAGAATGTATAATATATATTTTTTAAGAGATTCAGAAATGTAGCTTGAATACGAAATGGCAAAAACAATGATGGAAGTTTGTAATAATGACCTGATATATACATTTACCTGTAATTATGTGGCTCTACTCAACTAAAATATAATGCAGATTATAGCTCTATTGTAATATAGATTAATGTCCCTTAGCACTGTAAATTCATCCTGCATTGTATTTTCTTTTCCATTAAGGAAGGAACAAAAATCCAAAAATAGTAAAAATTTCCATCTTAACTTTGTATTACAAAAGCATCATTTCTAGTTAGAAAATCTAGAATTGGTTATACATCTCTAGGATTTAAGAAAGAGTAAGAGCCATTTTGTTTCATCATTTAAAAAAAAAGATTTAATTTATTTATCTGACAGAGAGAGAGTGAGAGAAGGAACACAAGCAGGGGGAGTAGGAGAGGAAGGAGCAGGGAGCCCGACGAGGGGCTTGATCCCAGGACCCTGGGATTATGACCCGAGACGAAGGTAGCCACTCGAGAACTGAGCCACCCAGGCACCCAGTTTTCATCGTTTTTGAAAACTGATTTTAATACAGTTAAAATAGCTTGATTTTAATATAATTCTGGGCTTTTTTTTTTTAGCTTGATTTTAACATGATTCTGGGCTTTTTATTTTTTTTCATGCTATTAAGTCCTCCCTCACTCCTCCAAAGTTTTGTTTAAATTCTAGTTAGTTAACTCGTAGTGTAATATTGGTTTCAGGAATATTAAGTCTTGATCATACAGACATTTATGTCAGAGCACTGTGTATTCTGAGGCAGAAGTTTACTGAAGACTTAAATGAGATTTCAGTTTGGAAATACCACTTAATGAAAGTGAGATTAGGGGTGCCCAGGTGATACAGTTGGCTGGATGTCAGACTCCCGCACTCCCTTGGAGTCTGCTTGAGGCTCTCTTCTCCACCTACCCATGCTTGCTCACTTGCTCTTTCTCTGGAATAAATAATTTTTTTTTAAAGATTGTATTTATTTATTTGACAGGCAGAAATCACAAGTAGGCAGAGAGGCAGGCAGAGAGAGAGGTGGGGGGAAGCAGGCTCTCCACTGAGCAGAGAGCCCGATGCAGGGCTCGATCCCAGGACCCTGGGATCATGACCTGAGCCGAAGGCAGAGGCTTTAACCCACTGAGCCACCCAGGCTCCCCAAATAAATTTTTTTTAAGTGAGATTGGTTTTATTAAAATATTTTAATTAAAAATTTAAAAGGTACCTTCAGTTATTTCATCTTGCATGCTAACATCTTTCTTTCACTGACATTGAATTGACGTTTCTGAAAAAATTTCAATTTTGAAGGTTTATAATATAAGAGAGGAGAGATGAAGACCAGTAGGTAGCAACAAGAAAAATAGTATTCAGAAAGACTTTGCCAGTTTCACAGCTGTGGAGATTTTTTTTGCTTTTCCTACTTCCTCATATATATATATTTTTTAAGCTTTTATTTATTTATTAGAGAGAGAGAGCACAAGCACAGGCAGACAGAGAGGCAGGCAGAGGCAGAGGGAGAAGCAGGCTCCCTGCCAAGCAAGGAGCCCGATGTGGGACTCGATCCCAGGACGCTGGGATCATGACCTGAGCCAAAGGCAGCCGCTTTACCAACTGAGCCACCCAGGCGTCCCCTACTTCCTCATATTGACACACATCATTGATAATAAATTACTTTAAAGGCTTTTAATTCTCAAAATAGGAAATTTTGATGAAGAATTTTTTTTTTTTAATATTTTAAAAAATCTATTTGACAGAGATCACAAGTAGGCAGAGAGGCAGGCAGAGAGAGAGGAGGAAGCAGGCTTCTTACTGAGCAGAGAGCCCGACGTGGGGCTCGATCCCAGGACCCTGGGACCATGACCTGAGCCAAAGGCAGAGGCTTAACCATTGAGCCACCCAGGCGCCCCAATTGATGAAGAATTTCTTTTGGGAAAAGAGATAAAGACATATTAGAAATGACAAATAATGTTGAATTGCATTATTTAATAATGTTGCATTATTTCATTACATTGTGGAAGAAATTATTCTTACTGTAAAATTGCATGAAATATATCTAGTGTTGGTCATTCACTGCATTGAGAATCTGACAGAGAAAAAGAAACTTGTTTTTTTTTTACTTTTAATTTTTTATAAACATATAATGTATTTTTAGCCCCAGGGGTACAGGTCTGTGAATCGCAAGGTTTACACACTTCACAGCACTCACCACAGCACATACCACCCACAATGTCCATAACCCCACCACCCTTTCCCGACCCCCCGACCCCCAACAACCCTCAGTTTGTTCTGCAAGATTAATAAGAGTTTCTTATGGTTTGTCTCCCTCCTGATCCCATCTTATTTAATTTATTCTTTTCCTACTCCCCAAACCCCCCACGTTGCATCTCCACTTCCTCATACTTGGTTTTAAAGTTTTCCTTTTGCTTTATGGATCATGTTGGGTTATTTAATACCATACTTATAATTCCACAAGGTGGCAGCATTTGTTTACTTTAACAGTTTCTCAATTATTAGTAGACTAGGTATGGAAATAAATGGCTTATGGAAATTAATGGCTAATAAGGAAGTTCATGCTCATGAATACTAAATGGTCCTAGGTTAATAAAAGCAAGCTATGGAAAGGATAGAAGAAACTCATCTTACACGTAACAATGATGTCACGTTTTGCTTATTAAATATCTAGTGGCCACCAGAGAGGAATTTTTTGAAACTGCATTGTTTGAATTTACTGAATACTTAGCATTTGGCTGTTTCTTGAATTTTTGGTTTGAATTTTACATACCTAAATTGTTATGGTTAAAATTGTTCTACATTCCATCTGTATTTAGAGGTTATATAACATTTTTGCTTATGGTTTCTTAAATTTTTAAATAGAATTGCAGCAGGCATTAGTAAATTTATAAGAAAATGATTATGTATTGTGGCATTCGTTGTTGCTGCTAGATGAGTTGCTACACTGACAGTGTAGTGTTTGATTATTTGATTACTTTTTTTAAAGATACCTTTTACCTTACATGGTATTTTAAGCATTTTACTAACTCATTTAATCTTCATATTAAACTTATGGAATAAGGCACTGTGATTGATCCTATTGTACAGATGAGGAATTGTGGTAGAGATAAATTATCTAAATTGTCCAAATTTAACACAATGCTAGTGAATGCTAGAATTAATATTTGAACTGAGACACTGTGGCTTCTGAGTTTACTCTTCCGTTATTCCCTTCAGTATCTGTTAAAACACTCTACTTTTGAGACACCCAAAAGAATAAAATGAATGAATTCTTTTGAGTTTCTTATTTTTTTAAAGATTTTATTTATTTATTTTAGAGGTAGGGGAGGAGCAGTGGGAGAGGCAGAGAATCTCCAGCAGACTTTCTTGCTGAGTGCAGAGCCTGGCATGAGGCTTAAACCCACAACCCTGAGAGCATGATCTGAGCTGAAATCAAGAGTCAGACACTCACCCAACTGAGCCACCTAGACACTCCTCTTTTGAGTTTATGATACTTGGTATTCCTGTTACTCTCTTGTCTGATTTGCCCTAAATAATGAGCATGTTTTTAAAATTTTAATTTGATGTAGATACTCTGTTAAAAAGCCACTCTTGCCATAGCTTGAGACTATTCATGTTTAACATTTATTGTTTTTTTTTTGTAGTAGCCAGTTATAAGGATTATTTTTCCTGAATTTCAGTTTTTAATGATAGCCAATATTCATTCTATATTGTAGAATGCTTTGACTTTTTTTTTTTAAAGATTTTATTTATTTATTTGACAGAGATCACAGGAAGGTAGAGAGGCAGGCAGAGAGAGAGGGGGAAGCAGGCTTCCCGCTGAGCAGAGAGCCCAATGCAGGGCTCGATCTTAGGACTCTCAGATCATGACTTGAGCCGAAGGCAGAGGCTTAAGCCACTGAGCCACCCAGGTGCCCCAGAATGCTTTGACTTCTTAATTTGTATTTAAAAACATCTCCAGGTAATTAAATGACTTGTTTTCAAAGGAAAATGATGACATTTTATTTTATTTATTTTTAAAAAAGTTGTTTTATTTGTTTTGTTTTAAGTAGGCTCTGTGCTGGTCCACAGCATGGAGCCCATCATAGGGCTTGAACTCAACGACCCTGTGATCAAGACCTGAGCTGAAATTGAGTCAGACGCTGAGCCACAGACATAGACCCAGGTGCCCCTTTGACTCTTTAGGTCTTCTAATGACCTTTCTCTTTTTATTAAGATATTTTTCTTATCATCTGACAAGTTATTGGGCTATTTGGGGTCAATGAGAAATGTGAGGATTTGGGAGTACAGAGAAAAGGATTTCCTTCCAGAATTTTGCTCAGGCCTAATCTTTTAAAGCAGTAATTTTAAAAACTGTGTTCTAAACTTGAAGTTTCCTCAGGAAAGAGGTCAGAAAGAGGTCTTTCTGGCAGATGATAGGTGCTTAATAGTAAATATTTGTTGAGTGATTGGAAAACTCTTGCCTGCTCTGATAGGATCTGGAGGGCTATAGTAGTTGTCCAACTCAACCTGTTTTTATATATTTGCTTGCTGATAAGAGTTCCTTTGAAGAAAGTATCCCTAGGCTAAAAAAGAAGTTTGTAAATCACCAATGACACATGACAGAAAAATAAAGTAGTGTTGGCAACTTAAAATAGAGACATCTAGGATTCTCAGCAAGCTTTGATGAATTTCCTCCTTTTATAACAATTCAAGATACAAGTTTAAAGTGAGATGCAAATAGTCCAAGCTTACATATTAGAAGCTGCTACATCCTTTCCTTCTGTCATAGCCTCTACCCTAAAATTTTCCTATTGTCATTTTCTCATTTTTGTGTTTCCTTTTGCCTTTGCTTAGGCTGAGGCTTGTCAGTAGTACAGAGTGAAACTATAAACTCAAATCATTTTACACTTCCTTTAAAGTGTTCGTTGGGTTAGCATTTGAGATTTTAGTAGACTAATAAAAGTTTGTCACTAATCAGAACATAAAATATATGCCTACAATGAAAGTTTAGAATTAAAATATTGCCTTTCATGATAAAACTCTTTTGTTAACCTAATGACTCTCTTCAAATAATCAAAGTAGGAAAAGAGTTAGAATGATTCTGTTTGGTATCCAAGAGACCTACTATCCAAAGTAGGACTAATGGCTGGAAGTTACATTTTAAGGCCAAAACAAGGAAGCTCTTTTTAGTCAGCAATGTGCAGAAGTAGAATAGGCTTCATTAGGAGGCAGTTGCCATATGCCCTTAGGACTTTAAAACTAAACTGTGCTTCATCTTTTTTTTTTTTTAAAGATTTTTAATTTATTTGACAGAGACATAGTGAGTGGGGGAACACAAGCAGGGGAAGTAGGAGAGGGAGAAGCAGGCCTCCTGCTGAGCACGGAGGCAGGTGAGGTGGCTCATCCCAGAACCCTGGAATCATGACCTGAGCCAAAGGCAGATACTTAACAACTGAGCTACCCAGGTGCTGCTCCTCCTCCTCCTCTTCTTTTTTTCTTTTTCGCCTTCTTCTTCTTCTTTAATACAGAAACTCTTTCCACAATCCTGAGGTCAGTTATATATTCACCTATATTTGTCTGAAATATTTAATGATTTATTTTTAAAGATTTTATTTATTTATTTGAGAGAGAGAAAGAACACAGAGGGAGAGTGAGAGGGAAAAGCAGACGCAGGGCTTGATCCCAGCCTGAGATGAAGGCAGACACTTAACCAGCTGAGCCACCCAGGTGCCTGTTATTTTTGTTTTAATTTTTAAAAAATTGTATTTATTCATAATGTAAGTGGTGAGGGTACCAGTAAAAATGATATTCAGATTAGCAGAGAGACAAAATCTATAAGCCAATATACATTAAAAAAAAAAACATTTTGAGTGCTGTGAAAATATCTGCTGGCTATAGTATGGACAGTGGATTTGAGATAAAGAATAGTAGAAGCAGGGGGATCAGATCTATAAGTACTTTTAAATTATCCTGGCAACGCATGATGATGGCTTTTGGTCTCTACTACAAGGAAGGCAGTAGAGCTTGGACAAAGAAGTATTTAAGACATATTTAGGGACTACGGTAGACAAAACATGATGATTGGTGGATATAGTCCTTGAAGGAGAGAAGGATAATTTCCAGGTTTTTGGTTTGAGTAACTGGGCGGAAAAATGTGTGTGTGTGTGTTTAAATTCAATTAATTAACATACAGTGTATTACTAGTGTCAGAGGTAGAATTCATTGATTCCTCAGTCTTATGTAACACCCAGTGCTCATTATATCCTGTGCCCTCCTTAATGTCCATTGCCCAGTTACCCTGTCCCCCCACAGCAATCCTCAGTTTGTTTCCTATGATTAAGAGTCTCCTATAGTTTGCTTCCTGATTTCATCTTGTTTAATTCTCCCCTCTTCCCCTATGCTCCTCTGTTTTGTTTCTTAAATTCCACATGAGTGAATTCCTGTCATAATTGTCTTTCTCTGGTTGATGTATAATGCATAATGCCCTCTAGTTCCATCTGTGTCGTTGCAAATGGCAAAATTTCATTTTGTTTTTTTTTAAAGATTTATTTATTTATTTGACAGGCAGAGATTACAAGTAGGCAGAGAGGTGGGCAGAGAGAGAGAGAGGTGGAAACAGGCTCCCCGCTGAGCAGAGGGCCTGATGTGGGGCTCGATTCCAGGACCATGGGATCATGACCTGAGCCGAAGTCAGAGGCTTTAACCCACGGAGCCACCCAAGCGCCCCAAGATTTCATTTTTTTTGATGGCTGAGTAACATCCCATTTTATGTATATACCACATCTTCTTTATTCATTCATCTGTCAGTGGACATCTGGGCTCTTTCTACAGTTTGGCTATTGTGGACATTGTTGCTGTAAACATTGGGGTGTAGGTGCCCCTTTGGATCACTGCATTTATGTCTTTGGTGTAAATACCTAGTAGTGCAATTGCTGGGTCATAGGGTAGCTCTATTTTCAACTTTTTGAGGAACCTCCATACTGTTTCCAGAGTGGCTGTACCAGCTCGCATTCCCACCAACAGTGTAGGAGATTTACCCTTTCTCTGCATCCTTGCCAACATCTTTTGTTTCCTGAGTTGTTAATTTTGGCCATTATGACCAATGTGAGGCAGTATCTCATATCTCATTGTGGTTTTGATTTGTATTTCCCTGATGTGGAGTGATGTTGAACATTTTTTCATATATCTGTTAACATTTGTATGTTTTCTTTGATGAAAATCTGTTCATGTCTTCTGCCCATTTTTGATTGGATTATTTGTTCTTTGGGTGTTGAGTTTGTTAAGTTCTTTACAGATTTGGGACACTAGCCCTTTATCTGTTAAGATAAGAAAATTGTGGTGTTATTTACAGAGGTAGAGATACTGGAGGAAAAGCAGGTTTGAAGGCAATGAGGTGCATGAGAGTTAACCAAGTAGAGATTTTGCATTGGCTTGCTAGGTGCACAGAGAAGAAATTTGTACCATTGATAATGGGCACGGTGGTTGTAGATTGATAGAGCTCCCCCATCTAAAGATCTAGGCAGATGAGGAGGAACCAGTAAAG
The DNA here is from genome assembly GCA_003697995.1 of Taxidea taxus jeffersonii. Classification (NCBI taxonomy): domain Eukaryota; kingdom Metazoa; phylum Chordata; class Mammalia; order Carnivora; family Mustelidae; genus Taxidea; species Taxidea taxus. The sequence continues at coordinate 242,446 of ML103736.1, read as the reverse complement.
CTGCCTGAAATAGTTTTTCGATAAGAATGAAAACCAGAAAAATATATTGCCTTGCAGACCAAGAAATGGAAGATAATCTGCAGCGTTAGATACTGGGCAGGATTGGATCCAAAGCAAAGTGAGACTTTTTGCTTTGATTAGAAGGGCTGGGGCACCAGGGTGGCTCAGTGGGTTAAAGCCTCTGCCTTCAGCTCCAGTCATGATCCCCAGGGTCCTGGGAGTGAGCCCCACATCGGGCTCTCTGCTCAGCAGGGAGCCTGCTTCCTCCTCTCTCTCCGCCTGCCTCTCTGCCTACTTGTGATCTCTGTCTGTCAAATAAATAAATAAAAAATCTTAAAAAAAAAAAAAAGAAGGGCTAATAAGAGGGAAGAAGAGAATCATTGCAAAGACAGGCATGTTTGTAGTGTTAAATGATAGGGAGATAAAGGACCTTTTCTCTAAGAATTTATGCTTTCGCCATGTGTCATTGCTGAGTGACAAGTAGAAAGGGTGGTTGGTGTTTATGTGTGATTGAAGAAGAAAGAGAATCTTGATGATGAATATGATGAGATTCATGGACTGTGAGATTTAAACTGAATACTAAAGTAGATAAAGTTAGGAGAGGCCTGAGAAAGAGGCAAAAATTGGTGAATCAGAATGAAGGGTTGTAGGAATAGTGGGCAAGCTAGGGGGAGTTTTGTGGAGACTGTGATCAGAGAGGTATTGCATCTTTGGCCCAGGGTGCTTTCCCATCTTTGTACTTAAAGCATTGGGTAGTTTACCTGATACCTAGTGGGCACACATGTTTGTTGACTCAACTGGAGAATAAGCTAAAATGCAAGGTAGAAAATGAGTAATAAATGCTTGTGGGGATTGGATGAAATGCTGAAGGAGTTGACTAAAAGGGGGGGGTTCACTTTCAGGTTCCTAGGGGTATTTGAAATGGTGCTTTCAAGGTTTTTCTTCTGCATTTTTATAGATCATTCTCTCTGTATTTGATTCTTTTTTTTTTAAGATTTTATTTATTTATTTGAGAGACAGAGATCACAAGTAGGCAGAGAGGCAGGCAGGTGTGGGGCCGATGTGGGGGGGAGCCCCTGCTGAGCAGAGAGCCCGATGTGGGGCTCAATCCCAGGACCCTGAGATCATGACCTGAGCCGAAGGCAGAGACTTTAACCCACTGAGCCACCCAGGCACCCCTCTGTACTTGATTCTTAAGCTAGAAAGTGACATTAATACATTTTTTCTAATTCTTCACTGTGTTCAAAACTATGTCTTTTATAATTTCTTGCAGAAGTTTGTGGTGGAAGTAGTAATTGTTTTTAAAAGCTGGGATATCCTTGTACTTGGTTACGTTAAAGGAGAAAATAATGCTTATTTTGGACCTTTTATGGATAAAATATATAGAGAACAAATAAGGAAATATAATTATTCACTTATATCAAATTATATGGATTTCCTATATAGGAAAAGTCATTTGCAAATTTTTACAGTAAAACTACCAATTTGCAATAGGTGAAAGAAGACCAATTTTGAAATTTTTTTGTTTTGTTGTTTTTTGTTAAATATAGTTGACATATAGTGTTCTATAATTTTGGGTATACAAATAGTGATTTGACAATTCTGTGTATCATGCTTTGCTTACCACATGTATAGCTATCCTCTGTCACCATACAATGCTAGTATTGTACCATTGACTGTGTTCCCTGCGTAGTACCTTTCCTCTTTGTGACATACTCATTTCATAACTGGAATCCAGTACCTCCCACACCCATTCCCCCATCCTATCAGTTTGTTCTCTATATTTATGTCTCTGCTTTTTTTTGTTTTGTTTTTTAGATTCTACATGTAAGTGAAATTACATGGTATTTGTCTTTCTTTGTCTTTTTTTGTTTTTTTAAACCGGGTTCCATTCCCAATGTGGAGCTCATTATGGAGCTTGAATTTAGGACCCTGGGATTGAGACCTCTGCTGAAATCAAGAGTCAGACACTTAACTGACTGAGCCATCCAGGCACCATTGTCTTTCTCTGTCTTATTTCACTTAGCATAATACGCTCTAGGTCCATCCATGTTGTTGTAAATGGCAAGATCTCATTCTTCTCTTAAGGCTAATATTCTATTATTCTTTTCTCATTCTTTTCTTAAGGCTAATATTCCATCTAGTATACATCTGGGGCACCTGGGTGGCTCACTCAGTTAAGCTTCTGCTTTAGGCTCAGGTCATGATCTCAGGGTCCTGGATTGAGCCCTGAGATGGGCTCCCTGTTCATCAGGAAGTCTGCTTCTCCCTCTACCCTTTACCCTCCTCCCACTTATGCTCTCTCTTTCTCTTTCTCCCTGTCAAATAAATCTTTTAAAAAAGTTAATATGCCACCTTTATTCATCTGTGGATAGACACTTGGGTTGCTTCCCTATCTTGGCTATTATAAATATTGCTGCAGTAAACAGGGGTGTATATATCTTTTCAAATTAGTGTTTTCATTTTCTTTGGGTGCATATGCAGTGGTGGAATTACTGGATTATATGGTATTTCTATTTTTACTTTTTTTGAGGTACTGCCGTACTGTCTTCTGCAGCGGCTGAACCAGTTTGCATTTGTACCAGTGGTGCATGAGGGTTCCTTTTCTCCATATCTTCCGTAACATATTTCTTGTGTTTTTGATCCTAGCCAATCTGACAAGGTGTAAAGTAGTATTGTAGTTTTGATTTGCATTTCCCTAATGATTAGTGATGTCGAACATTTTTTCATGTGTCTGTTGGCCATCTGTATATCTTTGAAAAAAAGTCTATTTGTGTCCTCTGCCTATTTTTAATCAGATCATTCAGTTTTCTTTTTTGGTGATAAGTTATATAAGCTCATACATTTTGGATATTAAGCTCTCACTGAAAATGTCATTTGCAACTATCTTCTATCATTCAGTTAGATTTCCTTTTTGTTTTGTTTGATGGTTTCCTTCTCTGGGCAATTTTTCTTATTTTGTTGTAGTACCAGTAGTTTACTTTTGGTTTTGTTTTCCTTGCCTAAGGAGACATTATCTAGGAAGGTGTAGCTAAGGCCAATGTCAAAGAGATTACTACCTGTCTTTCTTCTAGGAAATTTATAGTTTCAGGTCTTACATGTGGTTGCTATTTGGAGTTTATTTTTGTTTATGGTGTGAGAAAGTGGTTCAGTTTCATTCTTTTCCATGTAGTTGTCCAATTTTCCTAGCACCATTTGTAAAGAAGATCAGTTTGAATGAGTTAAAGTCTCATGTAGTTTAAAAAAATAAATTTTTTTTAGATTTATTTATTTATTTGTTAGAGAGAGAGATAGAGAGAGCGCGAGCACAGGCAGAGAGGCAGGCAGAGGCAGAGGGAGAAGCAGACTCCCCGCCGAGCAAGGAGCCCAACGTGGGACTCGATCCCAGGACGCTGGGATCATGACCCGAGCCAAAGGCAGCCACCCAACCAACTGAGCCACCCAGGCATCCCTAAAAAAATAATTTTACTCCTTTCAGCTATCTAACCTAATCAGAAATAGTTTCAGCTGAATCCTATTTAAATGAGATGAATTGAGAACTTACTTGAATTATTCTAGCATTTTGTGTGGTACATTGTAGTTACATTTACTTACAGTTGGAGGGCTTACTAAAACATTTCTGGGCCCTACTCCAGAAGTTTCTTATTCACTAGTCTGTGCTACGGCCAAGAATTTATGTTTCTAACACATTGCGAGGTAATAGTACTATTGCTGGTCTGAGACCACACTTTGAGAGTACTGTCTTAGGTTAAGAGCTTTAAAAAAGAAGAAATTCACTTCTAATAGGAAATATTTATAATTTTAATTCTTTAGTAAAAAACCAATTATTTATATTTTTATAGTTTGTGAATTAAAGGAAATAGGTTAAAGACCATTTATTTTATAGAGTTTTCTAAATAATAAACTGTTACAGTATGCTATGAACAGGTTGCATATGAACCAAGATACTTATTCCTTCTGTTCTTGGGACAGTTGGGTGGGGCTGGGTTGGAGAACCAGTTCTTAACCAACTATCCTCCAGGTAGAGGGATTAACCCCGTAATTAGCGTATTTGCTTTGTCCACTGCAGGGTGATAGGAAAACTCTAGCTTAAAGAACCTGGGGACAAATAAAGTATTTTGGTTTCTCTCGAAGTTGTTTTAGTCATTTTTAGTGAAAGAATTATGTAGTGCAAATTGAGATTGGTCTTCTTACTCTATAAAGTATTGGCATTTCATGCTGATTAGTAACCTGTAAAGTCGATTTGTTAAAAGGAAGCCTGCTCTTATTCTGCTGGAGAAACATCTCACTTTGCCATAGAGGTAAGGCATTAGGTGGCTAGTCGGTAGGGCACAAATTTTGGGGGATTGAAAGGGATGTTTTGAACCTTTTAAAATTTAGAAAATATGTCCTTCAGTTTAATGTCTTTCTTACACTACTGACTTAGTTAAGATTATGTAGGGGAGGAAAAATCTTTTTCCTTTTACCCTTCCACGTTTTTGATTGGGACCCCACAATGGAGAGATTAACAAAAGAAAAATGGAAGTTAGTAATGTGTACATTTCTTATATACACTGGAGAAACCTCGGGAAATGTATAGCTCAACTGTCTGAGAACTCTGGCTTATGTCAGATCTTTAGCAAAGAACATAAATACGTAGAGAAGTGAAAGGATTAAAAAAAAGCAGTTTTAGATTTCCAAGAATAGCAAACCATGGGAAAGTAAATATACTGGAGGAAACTAATGGAGTGAGGTTTGTTTGCAGATTTCTCTCATGCCGTATCTGGGCTTCTATCCTGCTTTTAGGTGATAAAAGGGGGAGGGTAGAGAGTGCTTTTCCTGCATTTGCTGCTTAATTGCCTTTAGCCCAAAATAGTTTTTGTGTCAAAGAGGCATATTTTGGGGTGACATATTATGGTTTCCTTCAGAAAAAAGGCAGCCTCTGCCTATTTTTGTCACTGGTATGAGTTTAGTAGTACTTCACTTTACTGCCACTTAGAAATAACTGTGATATCAGTATATATAAAACTTAATCTGGTAAAGGCGTTTTATAATATAAATTCTTGGCAGATACCATCATTTGGCCCAGATGTGGTAATTTCCCTGTATACTGCCTCCATTGGACATTTTCATACCTCTAAAACTTTTTGGGTAAGGTAGGATGTTACTGCGAGAGCTGTTGTCCACATATATCATTTCAGTTTTTTCTCCTTTGAGTTAATTTCTCTAGCTACCTTTACAGCAGAGAGTTTCATTTTATGGTAACACTTCACCTGTATAGAATTTAACCTGGCAATCTCATCTAACTAAAACACAATCAGTAATCAAGGTTTAAATGAAACATAAAAAGGCCTTAGAACAAAATAAATGCCACTAAATTAATGGCTAAAGCTCAAATATTAGCAAATGGCCATTTTCTGAATTATTTCAGGCCTAGTGATTTATATACAGTTCTTATCATCTTAGTTTTATCTGGTTTGTGTTTCTTCAAAATGTAAAAGGAAGAGAGATTGCAATAGATGGGTTGAAGAAGTGATAGCTCCTTGTTAGACAAAGGGGAAGAAATGATGAAGCTGCAAATTGGAGCTAAAAAGTAAACTAGTTTGGATCCATTTAACAATGAGTTCAAGTGGTGTGGCGTATCTTTTTTTTTTTTTAGAATTTATTTATTTATTTGACAGAGAGATCACAAGTAGACAAAGAGGCAGGCAGAGAGAGAGGAGGAAGCAGGCTCTCCACTGAGCAGAGAGCCCGATGTGGGGCTCGATCCCAGGACCCTGAGATCATGACCTGAGCCGAAGGCAGAGGATTAACCCACTGAGCCACCCAGGCGCCCCTGGTGTGGCATCTCTTAATAGACCCTGAGATCATTGAGATGTAATAGAGTGTGATAACTAATGTTGGCAGGGCTGTTCACATTACTTTGCTCAGTATGTTCTTATGAAGGTAATAAAGAATGTATTGCATTTGACAGATTATACTCATAGGAAATCAAAAGTTGGTTCCAAAATTCACTTAACTAATATTTATTAGCACTCACTGTGTCGTAGAGCAGTAGACACATATGTGCAGAAAACACTATTGTATCTATTATTCTTTTTTTGGTATCTATTATTCTTTATAAATAATTTAAAATATGTTAATGTTACCATTTGTATAAATATAATGTGAAAAATATTCATATTTCTTTATAATTACTTTGAAGTTTTTTGGTACTTGTACATTTCAAACTTTGCATTGGTTTTATTTATATAAAAAGAAACATTGTAAATCAGAAAAATACTGGCTTTTTGCCTAGTACAGGAATCGGCAAACTCTGGTCCATTGGGGTCATATTTGGCCTATCACTTAATTTTGAGTGACCCATGAGTTAAGAATGGTTTTTATCTTTTTTAACTGGTTGAAAAAAATCAAAAGAAGAATAGTAACAAATGATGTATAGTGGTATGACTTAAAATATTGACATATGAAAATTCTGTGGAATTCAAATTCCAGTTTTCATAAATTAAGTTTTATTGGAATACAGTCATACTTATTCCTGATATTGTTTGTGGCTGATTTTATGCTACAGCAGCAGAGTCAAGTTGTTTTGAGAGAACTACATGGTTCCTCAGAACAAATTTGCTGACTCTTGAGCTAGTAGATTTGTTTAGGCTGTAAGGATGTACTGCTATACTTGATTAAAGTTCTGTCATGTTTTTGGATATCAGTATATCTTATGAAAGAAAATGGCTTGTATCAGATTTTCTGATCTTCTTGTGATGATTGGGTGACTGTTTCATATGCTTCATCATTTCTTAATACAAATAACCTATCACCAGCCTGTCTTACGGTAAGCACTTCATCATTGGTTGAATGACAGCTACAGATTTGTAGTCCTTACCTAATAACAAATTCTGATTCATTCAGCAAAGTTTCTTATTTGTGTTTTTAAAAAAATTATTTATCGAGTAAAGCTGAAAAATGCCTTGAAATATGACAAAAGCTTGTACTGAGGTTTAGCTGTATCATACTGATCTTGAAATAGAGATGCTTTTCTACCACCAATGAGTTTTTTAAATTGTTTCTGTTCTCTCTCCTTTTCCCTTTTTCCTCACCCACATTAATAGGTAGTTTTGCTAATAGCATTAAAATTACAAAACTGGTTTTTGATCTATGCTTGAGAGAGATTAATTTGTGGTTATATTATTTACAAATTTAAGTTTAAATGTATAATTGCAAGTTGTATAGTTTTTAAAACCACCTATATTGAAGTATAGTATATATACAATGAATGTATAAAGTTTTAAGTTTTGGAATTATATAAGCCACATATAGAAATACAGAAAATTTCCAAAAATGTTAATTCCTGCTACTTTGCAGTCAATTCCATCTCTTCGTTCAAATTCATGTCCAGGCCACTAATTAATCACTTTGCCATTAACCATTAGAATAGTCATTCTGGAATTTTAAAAAATGGAGCCATAGAATATGTATTCTTTTGTGTCTAGCTTTAGCTCAGCATATTTTTGAAATTCATTCATGTTGTTGCCTCTATCAATAGATACAGTTAATTACCAGTTACAAAGTTAATTATTTAGTAATATTCCATTTTATGAATATTCCACAATTTGTTTACCCATTCATGTATTGATGGACATTTAATTTGTTTCCAGTTTTTTATTATTATGGATAAAGCTACCATGAGTATTTACACACAAGTCATTTTGGATATTCATGTTCATATTTATTTCTCTTGGGTAAATACTTGGGATTCAAATTTCTGGGTTGTCATTGTGATCAACCAGAAGCTGAAAGGTGATGAGGTTGCCCAGCTCAAGAAAAGTGCAGATACCTTGTGGGACATCCAGAAAGACCTAAAAAATCTGTGACTCTTGGCTCCTAGGCTGTAGAAATTTAAAACTACAATGTGATTAACTGTGAGCCTTTAGTTTTCCATCCATATACATGGATCACAGTTTGATTTTATCTTCCTAAATATGTGAATCTGGGCTCCCAGAATCAAACCCCATGCTTGGTTTAATGCTTGCAATATGAGCCCTTGAACAAATAAAATTAATTGTTGTAGTGTGTGTGGGGGAAATACCTGGGTTGTATGCTTAGCTTAGTTTGTGCTTAGCATTTCAAGAAACTGCTAAAGTGTTTTTAAAGTGATTGGGTTATTTTAAAATTCAGCCATGTAATAGAGTTCCAGTTGTCCCAAATTCTTAGTAACTCTTGGCATTGTCAGTCTTTTCATTAGTGGATTTGTAGTAATATTTTCTTTCTGTTTTACTTTGCATTTCCTTTATAACTAATGGCGTTTAATGTGCTTATTGGCCTTCTGTGTTTCTTTTGTGAAGCACCTATTCAAATCTTTTGCCCGTTATTAAAAAATCAGGTTTTACTATCATTGAATAATGAGAATTTTTATGTATTCTGAATACAAGTTCTTTGTCAGATTTATATACTGGTAGTATTTTCTCCTAGTTTGTGGCTTGCGCTTTTTATTAATAGTGTCTTTTAAATGACATAAGTATTTAATTTTGATGAATTCCAATTCATTAATTTTTTAAATGATTTATACTCTTTCTTATAGAAATGTTTGCCTGCCCCAAATAGTGAAAATTTTTCCTTTCTCTTTTCTTATATACTTTTAATAGTTTTAGCTTACACATTTAAGTCTATAATTCAAGTTAATATTTGTTTAGATTATGAAGTAAAGATTGGTGTTATATACTTATTTAAGCAGCATTTGTTTAGAAGATGAACTTTTTCCATTGACATCTTGGTTTAAAATCAGTTGACCATATATGTAAGAATCTATTTTTTTAATTGATTATATTTGACAGAGAAGTTACTTTTTCAGGTATACAACATAATGATTCAGTAAGTTTATACATTATGCTGTGCTGTGTAGGTCCACGATCTGTCACCTTGCAGCACTGTAGCAGCACTATTGACTATATTCCCTGTACTGTAGTGTTTATCCCCATAATTAGAAGCCTGTACCTCCCACTTCCCTTAACCTATTTTGCACTTCCCCCCACCTCCTCCCCTCTAGCAAGAATCAGTTTTTGTTCTCTGTATTTTATGAATCTCTTTCAGCTTTTGCTTGTTTATTTGTTTTAATTTTTTTTTAGATTCCACATAGAATTGAAATCACATAGTATTTTTCTCTGTTCAGTTTACTTCACTTAACATAATTCCTGGTCTAGGATTCCTTGTCTAAGAACAAGTCTAGGACTATCCTTGTTGTTCTAAATGGGAAGATCTCATCCTTTTTTATGGTTGGGAAATATTCCATTTGTGAGGAAGGGGCCACACCACATCATCTTTATTGATCTATTATTGATAGACATTTAGGTTGCTTCCATATCTTGGCTATTATAAATAATGCTGCAGTTAACATAGGGGTGTGTATATTTTTTCTGATTAGCGTTTTTGTTTGCTTTGGGTAAACACCCAGTAGGAGAATTACAATGAATCTACTTCTTGACTCTTTTTTCTGTTCTGTTGCTCTGTATGTCTGCTGTGAGGCCAGTACCACACTCTCATTATTATTGTAGTTTTATATCAAGCCTTGAAAGCAGGTAATGTAAGTTCTTCAACTTTATTATTCTTTTTTAAAGTTGTGTTGGCAATTCGAAGTCCTTTGCATTTCTGTAAAAAAATTTGAACAAGAGCTCTTTGTTTATTTTCTGCTGTGATGGTTTGAAAGGGTTTTTCTAGTGAGTCACATTTTCTCTTAAATATTTTTCTTCAGTAGTTTTGTCTGCTTGTTCCTATGGGAAATATGAAATAGATTTCTGATATGTTAAGTATATCTGGTATTTTGGGGACATGCTTTTATATAGTCATGATAAAATTTCTTTTAGACTATACATTTTCATTCCAGATTAGTCATCTGCAGCATGGAATAGTTTCTTTATATCATAGCTCTGTTGTTTTTTGATGAAGCAGGGCCACAGTGACATTAATGATTCAATATTATAATCTTATTGGCTGCTTTGTAAATACTACTAGAGGATACAGAACTGAAAAATTAGATGAATTTTCTCCTTAAATTTCAAAAGTAAAGAATTAGAATTTTTGCTTGCATACAGATTTCTTCACTTTTACTAAATAGAAACTCATTCAGAGAGGACAGAATGTCATCATAGTTTGGGGACAAAATATATTTTGTTTTTCAACTCTTGTTTTTTTCTCTAGTAGGTGTTTTTATTCAATCTTTTGTTAACTTTTACTTCTTCAGAAGTTACCTTCAGTTTGTCAAACTTCTCTAATAAAAACAACTTATCATAGGATACAGTTACATTGTGCATAGAAAAGGTGTTTTAGGACAAAGAATCTACAACTAAATTAATATAACTAAGTATAAATTATAACGTGCTATAGACTTAAATGAAAAAAATGTGATGATCAGTATGTTGCTATTAAAGGTCTTCAAGATGCATTTTTTTAAAGATTTTATTTACTTTTTGACAGACAGAGATCACAAGTAGGCAGAGAGGCAGGCAGAGAAAGAGAGGAGGAACCAGGCTTCCTGCGGAGGAGAGAGCCCGATGTGGGGCTCGATCCCAGGACCCTGGGATCATGACCTAAGCCAAAGGCAGAGGCTGTAACCTACTGAGCCACCCAGGCACTCCTTCAAGATGCATTTTTAATATTGACATTTATAAAAGTGTTCCAGAGTATACTTTGTCAGATAATATATTTATTCTAGCTATTCAGTGATAGCCAGAGGGGATGGAAAAATAAAATCTTTTTCAAGACAGGAGTCAATAAATTAAACTTATGAAGGGGTACCTGGGTGGCTCAGTTGGGTAAGCAGTTCAGGTCTTGATCTCAGAGTTGTGAGTTCAAGTCCTGTATTGGGCTCTGTGCTGGGCATGGAGCCTAATTTAAAAAAAAACAACAAACAAAACCTGTGAGTCAGTTCTGAGCCATTGCTTAATTTTTTCTATAGCCTATAAGCTAAGAATCATTTTTATGTTTTTGAAGTATTGAAAGAAAAATAAAGAATAATTTTTGTGATATGTGTAAATTATATGAAAATTCAGATAAAGTTTATTGGCATATTGACACTATTCTGAAATAAAATTAATAGATATTACAAAAAAATAGATATTTTTCCTATATACATAAAAACATAATGCCCTAACTCTAAAATAAAGGAGAAATAAAAGGAGAATAATTTAAAATAAAATATACATCTTAATATGTAAATTCTTAGATTGACTGCATTAGACAACATAATGAATAGTCAGATACTTGAACCTGCTTATAATGAATAATTTTGGAACATTTGGTGAATATTTTAAATGCAAGACTAGTTTGTCTTTAATGTATAATGGAATTCATTTCCATGCTCAGATAATTATTTATAGGTTTCTCACTTGCAAAAGTATGAGAGGTATAAATATCTTTGAAGGTATAAAATAAATTATAAGATAATCAGTATAATTAGTAGGACTGGAAGAGGAGGGCAAAAATAACTTTGTCCATTGCTCAGAGTAGAGACTTGATAGATATATTGAATCCTTTATTTCTTTCTACAGGAGTTTCTAAAGTCATAAAATTAGAGACTGGACAGAAATACTAGAATTCCCATTTATGAGAAAAACAAAGTAGAAAGAAATCAGATAATCAAAGATTTTTTAATTAAAAATTCATTTAAAAGGGACGCCTGGGTGGCTCAGTTGGTTAAGCGGCTGCCTTCGGCTCAGGTCATGATCCCAGCATCCTGGGATTGAGTCCCACATTGGGCTCCTTGCTCGGCAGTGAGCCTGCTTCTCCCTCTGCCTCTGCCTGCCTCTCTGTCTGCCTGTGCTCGCTCCTGTGCTCTCTCTCTCTCTGACAAATAAATAAATTAAAAAAAAAATCTTAAAAAAAATTCATTTAAAACAATATGTATCACAAAATAAAATAACATATAAAAGCCAACAAGTGTAATTGATAAATGTAAATAGGATAAGCTTCCCATCAAAAGGGAATTATCTTCACATTAGATCACAATGTAAATTTCCTATGTCTTAGATGTGAATGTTGAAAATAAAGTTTAATTCAGACTAGAAATCATTAAACCTCAGTCTATAGCTTTGTCTCTCTCAGTGTCTCTGTCACACATACACACATAGCTTTCTAATGATTCAGTCCATGATGAAGTTTAAGTAGTTATAAATATCTGTATAGATTGAAAAAACCCTCTGATAACTCCAAGACAAAAAAATACATTAGTTGTGTGAGAGTTTAAATGAGATTAGATCTTAGTCCATGACAGAGTAAATGCAAAAATTACAGCTATTATAGCAGCACTAAAAAACATAACTAGCAACTTAGAGCACAGATATAAACACGTATAAAGAATATGACCTCTTCGGGGCGCCTGGGTGGCTCAGTGGGTTAAAGCCTCTGCCTTCGGCTCAGGTCATGATCCTAGAGTCCTGGGATCGAGCCCCACATCGAGCCCCACATCGGGCTCTCCACTCAGCGGGGAGCCTGCTTCCCCCACCTTTTTCTCTGCCTGCCTCTCTGCCTACTTGTGATCTCTGCCTGTCAAATAAATAAAATCTTAAAAAAAAAAAAAGAATATGACCCCTCTAAAAGTGTCCATTGAGTATCAGAAAATGTACAGAATCTAAATCATATACAACATTTAACATTACAGAAAATTAAAGCATTCTCTGATCACAAGGCAGTGAGAGCAGACATTTATAACAAAATTAGAAAACGGGAAAAAACCTACCACATGGAAATCTTTTAAAATTTATTTTTATTATTTATTTATTAAAATTTTTCAAAAGACTTTATTTATTTGACAGAGAAGGGAGAGAGAGAACACAAGCAGGGGGAGTGGGTGAGGAAGAAACAGGCTCCCTGCTGATCAGGAAGCCCCTGCAGGACTGGATCCCAGGACTCTGGGATCATGACCAGAGGGGAAGGCTTTTGCTTAATGACTGAGCCTCCCAGGCACCCACCACATGGAAATTTAAAAGCTATTTTGGTAACTCTAAGGTTAAAGTGGAAATGAAGCCACTTTCGTGAAGCTTACATATATTAGAACCCTAGGACACAGCTAAAAGTGCTCAAAATAAAATTACTTGTTTTAGAGCAGTTTGGTGGGTCAGTTGGTTAAGCATTAGGTCATGATACTGTTGTCCCTGAGTCAAGTCCCGAGTCGGGCTCCCTACTTAGTAGGGAGTCTTCTTCTCCCTCTCATCCTCCCCTTTCTTGTGCTTTCTTTCCCTCTCTCTCTCAAATAAATAAATAAAATCTTTTAAAAATTCCTTCCTTTAAATAGTTAAGTGTTGAGGAAGATATGAAAATTAACTTATGCAACCAACTGAGTAAGTTAGAAAAAGAAGAAAACAAACCTAAATAAAATAGAAGAAAATAAGGTATAAATGTGAAAAAAAGAATGAATTATTAAAAACAGAGTTACTTGTTGATGAGCTTCTTAAAATAAGAGATGCAGATTGTTAGTGAACCCATTGAAGTACAACCAGGAGAAACTGCAGATTTGTGGAATAAGAAAGGAAAGTGTGGAAATAATTACAGAAAAGTAAGAGTAAACTGCTGTGCTCATATTTATTACATTTTGGATGAAAGAGATAATATTTTCTAGGAAATGTTAATGATTTGAACTGATTCTAGAAGAGACCAAAAAAACTACTCAGGACAATTGCAAAGGGAAAAGTAAGGAAAGTTGTCAAACAGAGAATAATAAACCTAACTAGAAATGTGGGGGATCTAAAAGAACTTTAAAATACTGCTGAAGAAACAAACAAATTTGAATAAACACCTAACACAAGCCTAGAGGGAAAGACTAAGCATCCAAGACTTCACTTTTTCCTTAAGTAATGTATAAATTTGACATGATTGCGAAGAAAATACTACCAAGATACATTTTGTTTGTTTTTGGAAATAGGTTGATGCTAAACCGAAGAATAGTTGCAAAATATGTAGGGAAATTCTGAAGAAAAAGATTAATGAAAGAGCACTCATTCTTACAAGATGTCACAACATGTTATGATGAATCAGTAATTAAAACGGGTACAAATAAAGAATGGGTAATGTCTACAATAATTTCAAATTCTTGTAAGAAGTTAGTACATATCCTATACACTGTATTTCTAATAAATGAGAAAAAATTATTCAGTAAATGGGGCAACTAGGTAATGGTCTGGAAAAAGAAATTTATATCTCTGCTGTCAGATTTTATTATTATTTTTAAGCTATTTTATTTATTTGACAGAGAGCACACACATAAGCAGGTGGAGGGAAAGAGGGAGAGGGAGAAGCACTGCCCACTGAGCAGGGAGCCTGACATGAGGCCCTATCCCAGGACCCCAAGATCATGACCTGAGCTAAAGGCAGATGCTTAACCGACTGAGCCACCCAGTTGCCCCTCTACTGTCATATTTTAAAATAAATTCCAGATGGAATGAATATCTGTATGAAAAAAAATGAAACTTGATAACTATTAGAAGAAAATACAGGATATAAGTTTAAAAAATCTTATAGAGAAAAGTAAAGCAGGGGGAGATAATGCAGGGAGGTAGCTGGTAGAGTGGAGAGCTGCAGTCTGAAACAGAGTAGACAAGTGGTCTTAGTGAGAGCTGTCGTTTGAGTTGGTACCTGAAGTCAGTGAGGGAATACCCATGCATGTTTGGGAGAAGAGCAGTTGCAGGTTGGGGGCTATCAGTTGCATTGTCCCCTGAGGTAGGAATAGGTTTGAAATTTCCTAGGTTTGCCATGATGCCAGGGTAACTGGAGAAAGGGGGAACAAGGGTTGGATGGGGAGGAGGCAAATCCCATATATTTTGTAATCACTCTGCTTTTTCATGAGGTTGACTAGGAAGCCTTTAAGACATTTTGAACCAAAATAATGATGATTTGACTTGTTTAAAAATGGATTTTAAGGGTCAAGTACAGAAGCAGATTATCAGTATGGAACCTAGTAGCTTGAATGAGAGAGGGTGGCAGTGAGCTGTTGAGAAGCGGTTAGATTCTGTTACATTTTGAAGGTTGAGCTGAAAGAGTTGCTATTAAAGTTAATTGAAAGGGATGGGGTTAGTTAATTAAATGAGGAAGATCCTTGGTGGGGAATTCAGAAACTCAATTTAGGACAGGTTAAAATACTGTTAGATTAAAATTGAAGCCATCAAGTAGGTATAAACCAGTAAGAGAGAGGTCTGGTATGTGAAATAAACATTTGATAGTCATGAATGTATAAGTTTAAAGTCATAAGACTAAATGAGAGCCCCAAAGAAGTACAGGGAGATAAGAAACTGAAGCATGAGGATACTTGTGCTGGGGGATACTTGAATGTGAAAGTGGAGGCAGGAGAAAGAAGTCTCCTTCCTTCTCAGTCTATACTGTGATGGAGCGGCTAGTGAGGTCTGAGAAGAATCATCTCTGTTGAGGAGGGAACTATCCTCTAGTCAGCTACTGCTCATATTCAAGTAAGATAAGAATTCAGAGTTGAGTATTAGAATTAGCAACCTGAAGGTCAGTGTTGACCTTGATACAGCATTTCTAGGGTTGAAGATGAAAGCTTGGTTCCATTGGGCTAAAGCGAATGGGAAGAGAAGAATTGGAGCCAGTGAGTATGGACAACTTTTTTGCAACAATTCTGCTATCAGAAAAGAAAGAAATAGGGTGGTAGCTAAAATGGAATGAGGATTTTAAGAGATGTTTTGTTTTGTGTTTTACTTGAAGAAAACATATTGAAAGGATTATGGGAAAGATATAAGAGAATGGAAAAATTAATGATAGAAGAGAGAGAAGGAGCATTGAAGCAATCCTGGATTAGGCAAGCAAAAATGAGATGTAATGCACAGGTAGACGCATTAGTCAGGTATAGGAGATTTGATCCTTCCTCAGAGTGACAAGAGAGGTGGCAGCGTATATCCAGAATATATATTCTGGTAAATGGAGAGTGTGGTAGTGGGAGCCTTTGTAAATTATCTTCTTATTCTTTTTATATTCTTGCCAAACCAGAGAACAAAATGATCTGCAGATAATGAGGAAGGAGATGTGGGAAATTTGAGAAGAATGAAGAAATTGTGTACTTGTCTTTCCCCAAGTAGAAGAGTCTGCGTACAAGGGAAACTTACCATGAAGCTAGGCAATGTTAAGGCCCCACTTGAAGATAGTGATGTTGAATTTAAAGTTAAATATATTAAGATGCATGTGATTTTTGACCAAGCACTTCATATTCTGGGTATATTTAATGATACTCTTGCATATGTGAAAGGAATAGACACACAGAGGGTATTTTATTGCAGTATTGTTTAACAGTGAAAGATTAGAAAGTAAATGTTCTCATTAGTAAGCTGATTAAATGCTTTATGATACATCCACATGTTTGAATTCTATACAGCCATTGGTAAAAAATCAGGTAGCCCTAATATGTACTAAGATGAAATGATTGTCAAGATGCTGTGGAGGGGGCAAGGTGTAAATCAGCCTGTATGATTTCATCCTATATGTTTAATTAAATAAGAGAATATGAATGCGTAGATGCTTGTTTGTGCACAGGGTAATGCTAGTAGGGTGCATGAGCTGAAATTACTGTTGCCTTCAGGGAAGGCGATTGGATGCTTAGTTGGCAAGATTGGAAGGAAGGACATGCTTTTTTCTGTGTAATTTTTGAACCATTGTCTATATACATATATTTTTTTAGAAGTTTTAAGAGAAGATTCAGGGCACGTTGTGCTGGATCTTCAGTAATAGTTGGAGTATGGATTTTACATCATGGTAAATGAGCAGAATTATGTGAATGGAGCTGTTTTTTGAAAATTTACCTTTTTATCAGTCCTTCAAATAGATTAGAAAAGAGGAAGGTCAGGAGTAGCAGACTTGGTAAAGAAGCTGTTGCAATAGCCCAGGTTAGTGTTAATGCATGCCTAATTCATATTTCTGTGAATTTCTCAAATGTTGTATTCTGATTTTTTAACATCTTATTTTCCATCCTTCAGCTAGGTCAGCGTTTGGCAGATAACAGGCATATTGGATATTTGATGCCTAAGAATATTCATGCGCCATCCACTTTCTTCCAGTAGGCCTCAGTAATCAGTGACTCTTGAATTTCGGTAGCATCTTCTGTTCCTATCATTTGCCATTTGCTTATTATTGTATTATAATCTCTCCCAGTGACTATAAACCCTGTGAGGCTATCTTACTCTTTTTATCTGCCTATGTTTAACTTGTTGTATAGGATGAATTATTATTTTATTACTATCATATATGTAATATAGTATGTCTAATTATTCTATGTTATTACTATTGTTTACTCTGCCTCTGTGGTCTTTGGAGACCAGTTCTTTTATTCTCATTAAAATGGGAGGGTTTTTTTTTTGTTTTTTTTTTTTTTAAATAAAAGGCTTATTTATTTGAGGGGGAAGGGGCAAAAGAGAGGGAGAGAATCCTCAAGTAGACTGCTTGCTGAGCACAGAGCCTAACATTGGGCTCGATCTCAGGATCCTGAGATCACAATCTGAGCTGAAATCAAGAGTCAGGGGCTTAAATGATTGAGTCAACCAGGTGCCCCAAAATGGAGTTTGCATAGTGATTGAGAGCATAGACTCTGGAACCAGATTGCTTGAATTTGAATTATCTAGTGAAGTTGGGACAAATTACTTAACATCAATATAACTTACCTTCCTTATCTATCAATGGAGATTTGAAGAGTAAATATATTTTATGTGAGAGCTTAATACAGTGCTTTTATACATAGTGAGTGTTATGTATGTTATGGAAGGTTTAGCTATTATTATTGATTGTTTTTGGAGAAAGTCAGTTGAATAACCTCAATTCTTATTTACTTTACCTGTGTTTGATCTGCCTGTTCCTTTTTATTAAAATGGCCAATTTCTTTGTTTCCTTGAAATTATAGCAGCCTCTGTCTCTTGAGGTACACTGTCTTGGTGATGAATTAGACCTCTAACAACCATGTTCCATTTACATTTTCTTTTGATAAGTAGGATTCTAGTGTTAAGGGATATTAATCCACTTTGTTAATACTAGTTTTATAATTGCAAAATCAGTATGACACAGTGCGAACACTGATTCCCTTGTTGGGTTATTGTCATCTTTGCATTGTCTCGTGCCACACTGTATTAGAGGGATGAGTTAATCACCTTTCCTGTATGGTCTGTTCCCTTGATGCTTGATAACTTGGCTGATGGCCCTTTTGACAAAGACTGCAGCCAGTTTCTTATAGCTGAGTAACCTTTTACAACTATTTAAATAAATCACTTTTTAAAAACAGTTAAAACATTCCAAGTGTGAAAGAAAAATGCTGTTTATTTCCAAATGTAAAATAAGTCCCTCTTAATATTATTTTTCGAAGCAAATGTTTGTGTATTTTGAAATTTCAAAAAATTCTATGAAATGGAATTTATCATTGCACTGAACTTTCATAAACTACTTGCTTTAAGAATTAGGGCACCTGGGTGGTTCAGTTAGTTAAGCAACTGCCCGCGGCTCAGGTCATGATCCTGGAGTTCTGGGATCAAGTCCGACATTGGGCCCTCTGCTCAGCAGGGGAGCCAGCTTCTCCCTCTGCCCCTCGCCCCTCTCACGCTCTCTCTCTCTCCCAAATAAATAAAATCTTAAAAAAAAAAAAAGATTTACTGGTGGGCTCCTGGGTGGCTAGGCAGTTAAGTGTCTTCCTTCGGCTCAGGTCATAATCCTGGGATCCTGGGATTGAGTCCCATGTTGGGCTCCCTGCTTGGCAGGGAGTCTGCTTCTCCCTTTACCCCTCCCCTGTTCCTGATTGCTCTCTCTCATGCTTGCTGTTAAACAAATAAAATTGAAAAATAAATTCCTAGTGACAGTGGATAACAGAAGTGAATTTTTGAAAAAGCAAAACTTATTACAATTTTTTTAAACTTAATTGCATAAGCAGGTATGTTTCAATCTGTTTATTTTTTATTTTGCTTTTGTTTCAGCTTAACTAGGCATTATTGAATTATTTTTGTTTGTGTTATCAGATTTCATAATTAAAGCAGCGAAAATATTGTATTGTGAAATAAGAGGCCATCCATTTTACAATACCTCTGAAAAGCTCTCTGTACCTAAAAACTACACTGTTCATTTGAGTTGTACCAATGTTCATTTGAATTGTCCCATGATAGCTCTTTATTTTTTTTATTTTTTATTTTTTAAAGATTTTATTTATTTATTTGACAGACAGAAAGCACAAGTAGGCAGAGAGGCAGAGAGAGAGGAGGAAGCAGGCTGTCCGCAGAGCAGAGAGCCCTATGCGGGGCTCGATCCCACCACCCTGGGATCATGACCTGAGCCGAAGGCAGCGGCTTTAACCCACTGAGCCACCCAGGTGCCCCCCATGATAGCTCTTTAAAATCTAATTATGTTTATGTTTATGATCAGATATGATTAAATCCATCTAAGATTGGGAACAAATGATTCTGTGTTTGGAAGTACTTAAATCCTGAGTCTTAGTGATGTGTGGAAGTACTTGGATTTTTTTTTTTTAAAGGCAGCTGTTTACCTCCCTTTTTCCAAAATTTATGAGAAATATTACTCTTTATACTTTTTGATCACTATTTTTATTAGAATTTTACTGTTTTTAAATTATAAAAAGTACATGTCCCAGAGTATTAAAAAAGGATACTGTATAGATCCTTGATACCACCAACATTTAAGAAGAAAACATAGCAGAACGTAAGAAAATAATAATGAAGTAAAAAAAAAAAGACAATTTTAAAAAGAAGATTTATTTATTGATTTATTTTTAGAGAGAGAGAATGAATGGGAGGGAGAGGGAGAGAGAGAATCTCAAGCAGACTCCCCACTGAGCATGGAGCCTGATTCGGGGCTGGGTCTTACGACCCTGAGATCATGACCAGGAGTCAGACACTTAACCTTAACTGCACCACCCAGGTGCCCTCAAAGGTTAGTTTTTAGTATGAGCTAAGAATGAGCTAATGTAGCTAAATGATAGCCTTTGTTGAAAAAAGAAAGCTATTTTGAGTAACAGGGTAGCAACAAAGAAATAAACTTACTGATTTATTTACATTATCAAATTAATTTTTTTAAAGATTTTATTTATTTATTTGACAGAGATCACAAGTAAGCAGAGAGGCAGGCAGAGGAGAGGAGGAAGCAGGCTCCCTGCTAAGCAGAAAGCCTGATGTGGGGCTCGATCCCAGGACCTGGGATCCTGACCTGAGCCGAAGGCAGAGGCTTTAACTCACTGAGCCACCCAGGCGCCCCTCAAATCAATTTTTTTGACAGCGTTCTTTTTTTTTTTTTATAAAGATTTTATTTATTTACTTGACAGAGAGAGAGAGAGATCACAAGTAGGCAGAGAGGCTGGCAGAGAGAGAGGGGGAAGCAGGCTCCCCACTGAGCAGAGAGCCTGATGCGGGGCTCGGTCCCAGGACCCTGGGATCATGTCCTGAGCTGAAGGCAGAGGCTTAACCCACTGAGCCACCCAGGCACCTCCTGACAGCATTTTTATTTATATGGGAATTTTCTCCCTGCATTGTCTTGGGCTGTTATTTTAATAAGCTAGTATTCAAACTTTTTTCTTAAAACCTGATAGGGTGGAAATGGCCTATTAACTTGTATAGCACTAGAATGCTGTCAGTTTATTAGCCATGTATGTTTGTAGGTGGAGTAAAAGTATTTAGGGATAATTAAACTAGTTCTTCCTTGAAGTCTCAGCCATGCCCAGACCTCCTAAGGGTAGGATTTCAGTTCTGATAACTGTTCTTTGCCAGACACAGTAATATTTCTCCCTCAGTGGCATTAGGCGATGGGTATAAATTGAATCAGGATAGATGAATGGTTGCCATGAATATAGTTATGCTGCATTTGAATCCATAGAGCAGATAACAGCTGAGTCAGCAGTTCAGTTGCAGTTGTTGTAGAAATAAATTCATTGCATTACCACATAGCCCTATTTTATTGGAGGGAATATTTACTGATTTGTGCTATAGTCAATAACATTTAATGAAATTATTTTAAATGTGATAAAATTGAGGGAGGATTTAAAGCTGTAATGAAAAGTGACCATCTCATTATGTTTCTGTGCAAAATTTTCTTAATGTGTACCTACTTCTTTTACTCGTCATCATTAGCTTAGCAAGCTTTTAACTAAACTATTAACTAATAATTAACTGTTCTATAAAAGGATATCACAGGTAACCCCAAAAGAAAAGTATGTCATGTAGGTATTTATATGCATTTAATGAGTGCTTGATATATGTAGAGTACTAACAAATCATCTTAGCCACTTCAAGCTGACTAACTTTAGGCAAATTGCTTCACTTCTAATCCTTGGTTTTCTCATGTGTAAAATATGGATAAAGACAATACTTATAGGGTTATTATGGGAATTAAGTGAGTTAATACATGCAGAGGTTATGCTTAGTGGTTAGTGAATGTTAGCTGTTCCTCTTGTGTAATTAATTATAGATCAGTGAAAATTCTTATGTATTCTCTAGCCTTATGGCTAAGCTTCTAGAAAAGATGCTTAGCTCATTGAGAGCTAATATATGTGATGATTCATTTCACTCTTCCATTAAGTTACCTAAATTTCTTGCTGGCTATATAACAACTTTGTTGAGGCTCCAAGTTAAGTTCTATAAAGGCGAATAAGGTCTGCTTTGCTTTGAAGTATCTTGTTTTGGAACTTGTATAAGAAGTCAGTAAGAGGGGTGAATTCCCTAAGTAACTCTAAAAACAGGGAGATTTTTAGTTTTTCCCTTGTTCGTGGCATAAGGAAACTGTATTGGGGGTTCATAAGTCAAATCATCTTTGTGAGGTTAGAAATGTGTTTGGGAAAACATAACGAAAAGTTAATTATTCTATTTTTATATGTATTTTGTACCTTTGTCATCACCCTTTCATTACTTCAGTAATTCAGTTTGTATACTAATTTATTTATTAAAATAACATTAACTACTGTGAAATTCTATCATCCTCACAAAATGGTAGGAGGAAGATAGTTAAAATTTATGAAAAGATTATTTGGTAACTCTCTTTTGACATAATTTTTAATATACCAAACCATTAAGTCTTTCCTTGCTACTTTTATAATTTAACTTGTTAGCCTTTGTAGTTGGGTAAGTTGTAATATGGTTACTGAAGTTGAATTAAAAACATAACAAGTTTCAGGGAACAAAATAATTGTCTGTAAGCAGAATTCGGTAGCTATGCACAGTTCTCTACCACTTGTAATTTGATTATGTCTTGGTAATGACTTTATCTGACTATAGAGCCTAGTACAATTTGAGGGCATTTCAAGTTGATATCTTATTCTTATAGACACAATGACTTTAGAAATAGAAAAAAACCTCTGAAATGTTGTCACTGTAAGTGTCACAGGTATAGGCAAATAGTTTTACTGATCAAATACGCACTTTTTCCGTAGTATTGAATTTGACCGGGATTGTGACTACTTTGCAATTGCTGGGGTTACAAAGAAAATTAAAGTCTATGAATATGGCACAGTCATTCAGGATGCGGTGGATATTCATTACCCTGAAAATGAAATGACCTGCAATTCCAAAATCAGGTACTTAGATTATTTATTTTTTGACATAATGCAGTGTGTGTATAACCTTTAATATCTATAATTCATATGAGTTTGTTAATTTATCTTTCTGTGAGACTGCTTATTCATTCATGGTAAACACTAATTGTATACAAAGGATACTTTAGAATCTTACAGATACTGGTTGCTTTTTCCCTGTGGGGGTTGGTAGTCATTGTTTTTCTATTTGACAAATGAAAGTCTTCTCTTTGTTCACTTAATCACTTAATCAAATAAAAATTTTTGTTATAAATGGCTTCCATGGGGTATTGAATAAAGGATTACCGTAGCCTATAAATAGTGTCTGAAAGTCAGGAATTTTCCCCCTAGCATGTGCATGTCTCCAAATTTTATAATTGTTTATAATTTAAGAATTTTTAAAAAATTTTTTAAATTTTTATTAACATATAATGTATTATTAGGGTACAGGTCTGTGAATCGCCAGGTTTACACACTTTACGGCACTCACCATAGCACATACCTTCCTTAATGTCCATAAAGAATTCTTTTTATAAGAACATTCTGCTGCTTTTCATTGAGGGCCTAATATTTAATTAAGTTTCATATAGTAAGGGCTAAAGTTCATAATGAGTGCTTTTCAAATCTGGAATACTGTTAAAAATGCAGAAACTAGAAATTAGATCAGATCTGTCTCCCCCAAATCTCAGGGACATCTTAGAATCTGCATTGTTAAAACAAGCTTCCTGGGGTTCCTGGGTGGCTCAGTGGATTAAAGCCTCTGCCTTTGGCTCAGGCCATGATTCCAGGGTCCTGGGATTGAGCCCCACATCAGGCTCTCTGCTCAACGGGGAGCCTGCTTCCTCCTCTCTCTCTCTCTCTGCCTGCCGTTCTGCCTACTTGTGATCTATATCTGTCAAATAAATAAATAAAATCTTTAAAAAGAACAACAACAACAAAAAAAACCACACAAGCTTCCTAAGCGATTCTCATTGACACTGGCTTAAAATGGAATACAAGGAAATCATCTAATAATTAATTTATTTAGAACTTTGAACATTTTCCAGTTACCCTTATAAACTTTTTTACCTGAATGAATGACATACATAGTCTGGTTCTAATGCAGTCTGCTCGGAATCCTGCCCTGTTAAAATCTGAGGCACCCAGGCACCCCCTTCATAGGACTATACTTTAAATAAATCCATGCAATGCGGTCAGCATAATACTTGGCCATTATTAAGATTCATAGTAAATGTTACTGTAATGACAATGTGGATTAGGGGATTCACCTTTACTGTCTTGACACATGTAAAAATACGACAGTAGTCCATGGCATGTTGGAGTAAATTGAAGAAGCTGTTCAAGGCCAGAAGCTATGGGATAGGATTGAAAGGACCAATGTGTAAGAATGCCTAAAGCTAATTTGGAGCACACCAGTTGTGAAAGTAACCTAGATTACCCAGAACCACAGCTAGTAAGCGGAAGATCTGGAATTTGAGTTCAGGTCTATCTGACTCTAAAATTTGGCTCTTTTAACTGTCCATCTAACTTCTCCTGGAAATCCAGTAAATATATGTAAACATGCAAATGAACTCTTATAGTCTCTGAAATTTGACATAAATACAGCCAGTAGAGAGTAAAAGACTATTGTTTCCATGTGCTTTGAAGTCCTCTAGGTTAATTGCTTTTCTAAGTGGCTTTTATCCTTAATACACGTTAGTTTTACTACATGATTCATGTATGTGTCTCACCGAAAGCATACATTTTTAGATGTTGCATTCTTAGTTTTGGAGTGCTTGAGAATAGCTGAAACCATAAGATGTTAAAAGCTTAATTGTAAATGTTATATTCAGTAATAAGCTTATATTAGTTTTTTTTTTTTTGGATGTAAATATAGAAACCCAATTCAAATTAGTTTATTAGCTTATATGATTCAGCTCAGTTTGATCCAGGGGCTTACACAATTTGATTAGGTCTCTGTCATTGTGCTGTGGCATGCTTTGTGCTCTGTTGGCCTCTGTTTTCACTCATAGACATGCTCTCCTCATGTATGAAAGATGGCCAGTGGTGGCTTTAGGCTCATGTCCATCTTTTGGCTGGTGATCAGAGTGAATAGTGGTAAGGGTTGTTATTTGGTAGTTCAACCCAAAAACTTGGCAGTTATTTGATACATTTTGTCCCAGCTGTGTTGTGGGTAGATTAATGATATGAAGTCATGTGGACGATTTGAAAAGGGTTCTAATCTTTCTGCACACTTCAAAATTCTTTGTATTCATTGTTATTTACATAAAATATTTTTACATAAAATAAGGCTTAACTGTATTTCTTTCTTTCAGCTGTATCAGTTGGAGTAGTTACCATAAGAATCTGTTAGCTAGCAGTGATTATGAAGGCACCGTCATCCTATGGGATGGATTTACAGGACAGAGGTCAAAGGTCTATCAGGTAAATAAGAGTACTAGTCCTTTGTTTTAAGAATCATGTTTTTACTTCATAATTATAGTTACGATTACAAGTTTATAATTACAAATTTTAAGCCACTATTTGGCATTTTTTTTATACCTATATAATAGCAAATAATGCTTTTCATTATAAGTTTAAAGCCTCTAGCATTTTTAATCCCCCTGTAATAGGAGATAATGCTTTTCTGAAGCATCACTTCAGACTTGTTTTGCATTTGTAGAATGTGTCAAATGGATTTAGAAAAGAAATAAAAAATATATATACAGGGGCGCCTGGGTGGCTCAGTGGGTTAAAGCCGCTGCCTTCGGCTCGGGTCATGATCCCAGGGTCGTGGGATCGAGCCCCGCATCGGGCTCTCTGCTCTTCGGACAGCCTGCTTCCTCCTCTCCCTCTCTGCCTCTCTGCCTACTTGTGATCTCTGTCTGTCAAATAAATAAATAAAATCTTAAAAAAAAAAAAATATATATATATATATATACATATATATATATATATATAGTTTGGGAATTACTTCGCCATCTCATTTGTTTTCTTGGCCTGTTCTCCCTCCCTCTCACCAGAACCATAAATTGGTATCAGGCTTTTTGCTTTATTTATTTTAAGATCTATAATCTGTCTAAGACTACTTTGTCTTTCTTCTATATCTAGGAGCACGAGAAAAGGTGTTGGAGTGTTGACTTTAATTTGATGGATCCTAAACTCTTGGCTTCTGGTTCTGATGATGCAAAAGGTACTATTTGAATCTCTTCTGCTTTCCCTCATGCCCTTACCCCCAACTCAATTCCTTTTACTAGCAGAGATGCAGATATTTATTAAAAATCTTAGCAATCCTCTGTGATTATTTTTTTCCCTCTGTGATTATTATTCTAAAAATAATCTAAGTACAACAATCTATATATCTTTTTGAGTGAAAAAAAAGAATATACTACATCTTTTATAATAATATTTTCCAGATTCATGTCATATGGTGACATATTTATAACTGATCTCTTTATATATGATATCAAATAAACTTTTTTTGCTGAAATATTTAGACATATCTCTATTTTAAATTATATTCAATTTCTAGTGTATACTAAAGTTTTTCAATGAAGTTTATCAGTTTTCAAGGGAAAACTTATACATCTGCCAATTTGATTGACCTCTTCTGTTTTTTCTTTCCTTTTTTTTTTTTTTAAAGATTTTATTTATTTGACAGACAGAGACCACAAGTAGGCAGAGAGGCAGGCAGAGAGAGGAAGGGAAGCAGGCTTCCTGCCTAGCAGAGAGCCTGATGCGGGGCTCGATCCCAGGATCCTGGGATCATGACCTGAGCCGAAGGCAGAGGCTTTAACCCACTGAGCCACTCAGGCACCCCTCTTCTGTTTTTTCTTATATATCCCTGTTTATTATTAATGTTTTTCAGTTTTCCTTACTATTTTGTCCTAGTTCTTCCCACCATTAGATTTATAAAGCCCTGTTAGCAGATTTGTATTATCTTAAAGTTAATGGCCTTAATATTTTTTTGCCATTCTTTTCTACCTGTAACCTCCAGACTAGTGATTAGATAGATAGGTAAAGATAGCTCTAGTGTTGAAAAGTCTATTTCATAATGATAGTGCATGCCCTATTCTGTAAGTGGAAAATGAACATGACTGGACTTTCCCCCCAAACATCAAAAAGTAGCAAGTTGTTTACCCATAGTAAAAGTAGCAAGTTTACCCATAGTATTTTTAAATTGAAATATATTGGGGCACCTAGGTGGCTCAGTGGGTTAAAGCCTCTACCTTCAGCTGGGGTCATGATCCCAGGATCCTGGGATCGAGCCCTGCATCAGGCTCTCTGCTCAGCGGGGAAGCCTACTTCCTCCTCTCTCTCTGCCTGCCTCTCTGCCTACTTGTGATCTCTGTCAAATAAATAAAAGTAAAATCTTTAAAAAAAAAAAAAAAAGAAAAAATTGAAATACATTTCTTCTTGATTGTTTTAACAAATTATTCTTGAATTCTAAATTATTTAGAGCAGCATATGACAGTCGATATTTGTATGTAGGAATACAAAGTTTCAAGTTTCACTAATGTGAAATGTTTTTTCTTAGAATATATGAGGATAACTTTTATTGAGTTGAATACTTGTAATTTTGTACTGAAGATTAATATTTATTCAAAGGTGGTGACTGGTCAGAGTCTTCCTCTGGAAAATAGAAGCCATTCAAAACAATTTAAGAAGAAAGAAGTAGAAAGGGATTTTTAAAGTTATTTATTCATGTTAAATTGTATTAAAATGTACATAACATAAATTAACCATTTTGAGTGTACTGTTCTGTGGCATTAAGTACATTCACATGGCTGTGCAATTTTCACTACCATCAGTCCATAGAACTTTTTTCATATCACCAAACTGAAACTGTACCCATTAAATGTAACTCCCCATTTCCCCTTTGCCAGCCCTTTGCAGGCACGTTTCTACTTTCTGCCTCTATGAAACTGAGTACTTAAAACTATCTCAGGGCGCCTGGGTGACTCAGTGGGTTAAAGCCTCTGCCTTCGGCTCAGGTCATGATCCCAGGGTCCTGGGATCGAGCCCCGCATCGGGCTCTCTGCTCAGCAGGAAGCCTGCTTCCTTCTCTCTCTCTGCCTGCCTCTCTGCCTACTTGTGATCTCTGTCTGTGAGATAAATAAATAAGTAAAATATTTTAAAAAACCCAAAACTATCTCATATAAGTGGAATCATACAATGTCCGTTTGCAGCTGCCTTATTTCATTTAGCATAAAGTCTTCAAGGTTCAGCCACCTTGCAGCATGCATCAAAATTTCTTTTACAAGGCTAAATTATAATCTGCTATATGAATGCATTACATTTTATTTATTGGTTCATTCATTGATGGATAGACATTTGGGTTACTTCTACCTTTTGGGCTCTTGTGAATAATGCTGCTATGAACATGAGAGACAAAATATTTTTTCATGTCTTGGTTTTAGTTCTGGGTATATACTCAGAAATGGAATTGCTGGATCATATGGTACTTACATGTTTAATTTTTTGAGGAACCATCATTCTGTTTTCCATAGTGGCTGTACCATTTTACATTTCTTCCAGCAATGCCTAACTATTTCATTTTCTCCATACCTTCACAAACATGTTATTTCCTTCCTTCCTACCTACCTACCTTCCTTCCTTCCTTCATTAATAGTAAGAACTTTAATAATGTAAAGTGGTATCTTATTCTGGTTTTGCTTTGCATTGCCCTAAATGATAGTCATGTGTTTATTGGTCATTTGTATGTCTTCTTCAGAGAAATGTTTATTCAAGTCCTATGCCCATTTTAAAATTAGCTTTTTGTTTGTTTTTTTGCTGTTGAATTGTAGGAGTTCTCTGGATATTAATTCCCTTAATCAGATACATGATTTATTGATAATGTGTTTTTATGCACAAAATTTTTTCATATTGATGAAGTCCCAATCATCTAATTTTCTTTTGTTGCCTGTGCCATCCTATCCAAGGAGTCATTCATTACACTAGGGTCAGTGTAATGAAGATTTTTGCCCTTTGTTTTCTTTTTTTTTTTTTAATTTATTTGACAGACGGAGATCACAAGTAGGCAGAGAAGCAGGCAGAGAGAGAGGAGGAAGCAGACTTCCCTGCTGAGCAGAGAGCCTGATGTGGGGCTCCATCCCAGGACCCTGGGATCATGACCCGAGCCGAAGGCAGAGGCTTTAACCCACTGAGCCACCCAGGCGCCCCTGCCCTTTGTTTTCTTCTAAGAGTGTTACAGTTTTAGCTCTTACATGTCTTTGATCCATTTTGAGTTAACTTTTGTATATGGTGTAAAGTTCTGACTTCATTCTTTCACATATGAATATCCATTTTTCCTAGCACCACTTGTTAAAAAATTTTTTTTTTTAATATTTTATTTATTTGAGAGAGACTGTGAGAGAGAGCATGATGGAGGAGAGGGTCAGAGGGAGAAGCAGACTCCCCATGGAGCTGGGAGCCCGATGCGGGACTCGATCCCGGGACTCCGGGATCGTGACCTGAGCCGAAGGCAGTCGTCCAACGAACTGAGCCACCCAGGCGTCCCCCTAGCACCACTTGTTAAAAAGATTGTCTTTCCCTCATTGAAAGGTCTTGGCACCCTTGTCAAAAATCATTTGATTATGCCTTCAAGGCATTGTTTCTGGAGTCTTTGCTGTTGGTTGGTCTGTTTGTCCTTATACCACTGTTGCACTGTTTTATAGCTTTGTTTTGAAATCAGGAAGTGTGACTCCTCCATCTTTTTTCTTTTTTTCAAGATTTTTTTGGCTATAGGGTCTACTAAGATCCCATATGAATTTTAGGTGGATTTTATTTTATTATTTCCTTTCTTCTGCTTACTTTGGATTTAATTTGCTCTTCTTTTTCTAGTTTCCTAAATTAAAAGCTATATTTGAAAATATTTAAAATTGTTTTTGAGATTTCTTATTTGACTTATATATTATTTAGAAATGTATTGTTTAATCTAGGCATTTTGGAATTTTCTAGCTGTCTTTCTGTTACCGATTTCTAGTTTAACTTCATTGTAGTCTAAGAGATACATTATTTAATTTCTCCTATTTGAAATTTATTACCATCTGTTTATAGTCCAGAATGTGGTCTGTCTTGGGGAATATCTCATGTGAGTTTGAGAAGAATGTATATTCTAGTTAGATAAAGTAGTCTGTAGATATCATTTATATTCATTTGATTGATGGTGTTTTCAATTCAGCTGTGTCCTTACTGATTTCTCCCTGCTGGTTCTGTCCATTTCTGATTGAGGGGTATATATTTTTTTAGATTCTACATTGATCTATATGTATTTCTTCTTTTTCTATAATCCATTGACTTGATTTGTGGCTTTACAGTAATTCTTGAAGTCTAGTAGTATGAGTCTTACATCTACATTCTTGAAAATGATTTTAGCCCTTGACTTCCTCTGCTCTTCCATATACATTCTAGAATCAGGTTGCCAGTACTTATGGAAGATCCTGCTAAGATTTTTATTAAGATAGTATTGAATCTGTAGATCATTTGGGATAGTGTTGAATCTGTAGATCATTTGGGGCACCTGGGTGACTCATCGGTTAAGCATCTGCCTTCAGCTCAGGTCATGATCCCAGGGTGCTGGGATTGAGCTCTGCATTGGGCTTCCTGCTCCCTGGGGAACATGCTTCTCCCTCTCCCTCTGCCTGCTGCTCTGGTTGTTTGTATTCTCTCTCTCTATCAAATAAATAAATAAAATCTTCAAAAAAAATTGAGGTTTCTATTCCATGAACATTTTTTTTAACAGTTTTATTTATTGGGGCACCTCGGTGGCTCAGTCTTTAGGCGTCTGTCTGCCTTCAGCTCAGGTCAAGATCCCATGTTCCTGGGATTGAGCCCCAAGTCGGTCTCCCTGCTCAGTGTGAAGCTTGCTTCTCCCTCTCCCACTCCCCTGCTTGTGTTCCCTCTCTCATTGCCTCTGTCAAATAAATAAATAGAACCTTAAAAAAATTTTTTTTATTTATTGATTTGACAGAGAGAGCACAAGCAAGGGGACCTGCGAAGGGAGAGGGAGAAGCAGACTCCCCACTGAGCAGGGAGCTCAACATGGGGCTCGATTCTAGAACCCTGGGATCATGACCTGAACTGAAGGCAGATGCTTAACCAACTGAACCACCCAGGTGCCCCTCCATGAACACAGTTTATATCTACCAAATTTAGTGTTAAGAAAAATTTCTTAATACTTTTATAATTTTCACCATATAGATCCTATACATTATTACAACTGAAGAGTTTGTTTATGGTGCTATTGAAAATGGTGTTTAAGACATTAATACTCATTCATTTTTTACTAGTTTATAGGAAAACAGTTGGTTTTTTAAATATTTATTTATTTATTTGAATGAGAGCAAGTGCAGAAGGGGATGGAGACAGAATCTCAAGCAGATTAGCCTGGAGCCTGGCACAGCGAAAAATCAAGAGTTGGATGCTTAACCAAATGGGCCACCCAGGCCCACCCCACCCCTGCCGCCAACAACTGATTTTTAAATATAAACTGTGTTTTGGCAAAGTTGCTGAAGTCCCTTTTCAGTTTGAAGAGATTATGTTTGGATATTCCTTGGGCCAACCATATCAGTTGTAGTGGTCACTTTTAGGCAATAAGCTTGAGCAGTGGAAGCCTGAGTAAAGTAAAAGGTCCCACAGTGACCACCAGGCTGAATGCAGACAGGCTCATTAGGCAACCCACCTCAAAATAGCCATAGGCCCTCTCGGACTACTGGGCTACTTACAACGAGTTACTAAAAAAAGGAAAATTCCATATGTTCCCATACTTCCTCACTCCCCGCTTAACTGCAGCCCCCCACCACTGTCTCATGGCAGACAGCCTTTCCTTTGCTGTCCTGCCTACTGCTTCCTTGCAGTGTACTTAATAAACTTCTGTCTCTTTTGTTCTGCCTTGGGTGAATTCTTCACTGCCTACACTGATGGCCTCCACACAGTAAGGTTGCCCCACTAGAACTGCTGATACTTTCTTGTTTCCAATGTGTGTGTCTTTCTTTCTCCTTTTTTCCCTTGCTTTGTCGTACTTGTAAGAATTTGCAGAATGGGGACGCCTGGGTGGCTCAGTTGGTTAAGCAGCTGCCTTCGGCTCAGGTCATGATCCCAGCGTCCTGGGATCGAGTCCCACATCGGGCTCCTTGCTCCGCAGGGAGCCTGCTTCTCCCTCTGCCTCTGCCTGCCTCTCTGCCTGCCTGTGCTCGCTCTCTCTCTCTCTAACAAATAAATAAAATCTTAAAAAAAAAAAAAATTTTTTTTAAAAAAAAATTTGCAGAATGATGTTGTGTAGGAGTGGTGACCCTGATCTTATGGAGAATGCTTGTAGTCTTTTGTCATTAGTATGTTATTAGATTAGACTTTTATTGGACATGTTTTTGTCAGGTTAAGGAAATTTTCTTATTCCTTGTTTGCCAAGAATATTTATCATGAATGGATGTTGAATTTTATCATTTTTCTCTATCTATTGAAATGATTATATTGTGTTTTTGTTTGTTTGTTTGTTACTATCATGAAGCATAATGATCTCTTTTCATATCTTGAAGTAGCCAAGATGGTACAAAACTCATCTTGGCCATCATGTATTATCTCTTTTCTGTTTTACCATGTTTGTTTTGCTAATTTATTTTTTAAGGGATTTTTGCATCTATATTCATGAGGAGTGTTGGCTTTTATTTTTCTGTTCATGTAATGTCTTTTTGTGACTTTCATATCAGGATATTGCTGGCCTAATAAAATAATTTGTCTTGTTTTGGGGGCTATAGATGGAAGTGATTGTTTAGAATTGTTGTTTTGTTCAGAAATCTTTGGTATAACTTGTAACTGAAGCTTTCTGAGCCTGGAATTTTCTTTGTGTGAAGGTTTTAACTAATAATTTATTTTCTTAAATTGAAGTGTAGTTGGTAGGCATACAACATAGTGATTCAGCAGCTCTCTGTGTTATATTGTACTTACCACAAGGGTAGCTGCTGTCACTGTACAGTGCTATTATGGTACCATTGACTGTGTTCTCTATGGTATACCTTTTAACCTGTGGCAGGAGAATTTAATTTCTTTAGTAAATTTAGAACTATTCAATTCATCTGTTTCTTCTTGAGTGAGCTTTGGTGGTCTGTACCTTTCTGGAATTGATATTTTGTGTCCTCTCTTTCATTCATCTGTTATTTATGTATTTAGGTCAGTGTGACATTAATTTTAATTATCTTTTTCAAATATCTAACCTTTGATTTTATTGTATTTTTATTTACTTATTTATTTAATTTTGCTTATTTTCTATTTGTAGTTTTATTGATGTTTGTTCATAAGCTTTGTTCCCCCACATTAACTTAATTTTTCCTTTGGATGTGATTCTGTTTCTCTGTTTTGTTAAGGTTGAAGTGTATGTCATTGATTTGAGCCTTTTATCTTTTCCAATGTAAATATTTCCAGGGAAATGTATACATTTCCCTTTCAGCACTACTTCAGCTGACCCCTCAAATTTTCATATAATATATCTATTTGTTCATTCACTTTATTTTTTTTTAAGATTTTATTTATTTGCCAAAGAGAGAGAGAGAGAGTACACACAAGCAGGCAGAGAGGCAGGCAGAGGCAGTGAGAGAAGCAGGCTCCCCGCCGAGCAAGGAGCCCCATGTGGGAGCAGGGATCAAGACCTGAGCTGAAGGCAGTGGCTTAACCAACTGAGCCACCCAGGCGTCTCTTGTTCATTCACTTTTAAAACTACATGTAATTTCTCTTGTGACTCTCTTGTTTAGTTTGCTTAAGATTTATAGCTTAATTCTAGTTGGAGAACATGTTTTATATGGCTTTAATTCTTTCATATTTCTTAATGATTTGTCTTATGGTCCAAAATATGATCTGCATTGGTAAATATTCCAAGTGTATTGAAGAGTTCTCTAGTGGAATATTCTGTGTCAATTAGAGCAAGCTTATTGATAGTATCTTTTTGGTTTTCTATATCTTTGCTGTTTTTGTTTGTCTTGTCCCTTGTTCTACTGATCATGAAACAGGAGTGTTGAAATCTGATTTTATTTCTCCTTTAAGCCAGGAGGGGATGTTTTGCTTCTTTTGTTTGTTTGGTTTTTTGAAGCTGTTTTGTAAGGTTCTGAAGCACTTAGAATCGTTGTCTTCATGAATTGACCCTTTTATCAATATATAATAGAATTCTTTATCCCTATTAATATTCTTTCTTCTGAATCTACTTTTTAGATATTCATCAAAGCAGTAATCTCTTTTTCCTTTCCTCTGAGATTTTAATTACATGAGTGTTAGATCTTTCATTTTGTCTTACATGCCCCTCAGTCTCTGTTCTTTTTATTTTAATATCTTTTCTCTTTTTTACATTAAGTAACTTCTGTTGTTCTTTTAGATCACTGGCTCCTTTATCTGTTTATTTTCATTTTGATATTGATTCAGTCCAGTAAATCTTTTATGTAAATTACTGTAATTTTTTCTAAAATTTCATTTGATTCTTATTTTATAGTTCCTATATTTCTACTGAGTATTTCTGTCTCCTTTAGCATTAAATATGTTTGTTTACTTTTACCCTTTGGAGCACAGTTACAATAGTTGCTTTAAAATCTGTTTCATAATCCCAACAGCTAGATTTTAGGATTGATTTTTATTGATGGTATCTTTATTTGAAAAGTCTTCACATTTTCCTGGATTTTTATATATTCGGTAATTGGTGAGTTGTATCTTAGGTATTTTGAATATTATGTAAGACTCTGGTCCTGTTCAGATTTTCTAGATAATGTTCTTTGCTTTGTTTTGTTTTGTTTTGTTTTGTTTTCAAGCAGTTGATCAGCAGTTTAGATGGTGACTATATGTTCTATATTGCTTTCTTTGTGAGTGATAGTTCCATTGTCAGGGTGGTTTTCAAAGCCTATGCTGTGCTACATTGGTTTGTCTCATGCATATGCCAGTCAGAAGTTAATCTGGAAATTGAGTTGTCTTTTCAATTGTAGTTCAGTGCACAGAGCCTTTGTGATGCTTCTTTATGTCCATCTTACACATACAGAGCTCGTAAGTAACTAAAGACTTAGTCTTGTTCATACACAGAATAGTGAATATCCTTCTCCAGTGCTTGCTTGTCCAGGTTTCTCCCGTACTCTTTGTTTCCCTTTTTTACTGAGGCTTTGTCAAGAAAGTTGAGGTTTCTCTACAGATGAGTTACTCCTTTTTATGACCACAGAGATGGAGTTTCTGTGGGAATATTAGCTTGCCATTCTGCTGTAACTCTGTGGTGGAAGCCTACCCAGCGGGTTGTTGAGAGAGAAGAAGAATAAAACAAATGAAAAAAAAAAATGACCCTCAATCCTCTGGCTTGCAGGAATGCCTTTTTCCAGTCTTATGGTCAGAAACACAGGGATTTTCCTCAGTTTTTACTTATTGAGGTGCTGATTTTGGCTTGCTATGGGTAAAAAAGAGGGAGAAAAGAAATGCTACTCTTAACCTCCTACGTTGGTTACTTCTTTTAACTTTTGAATGTCCTTCCCATAATGACTCCTTTTCCTTACTTTTTGGATTCCTCAGACATTTGCTTTTTACTTTTGTTTTTTATATTGTTCTCAGAGTAAATTCATAGTGAGAGAGATTGGCTATAGTGGGCTTACTTTGTCTTGGTTGGTACTGAGTCCCAAATGCATTTACGCCCATCTTAAAATTATTAGTGTTATGTAAATTATCACTCTTGTGAGTGTTTGGTGATTTCTACTTATAAATATTGCTTGTAAAATACTGCTTTTGTGGTAATTTATAGTAAGTGGTTTAAATGTATTTTACACATGTATTTAGCATTTTATATATTTTATTTTTTAACATTTTATATTTTTTATTTATTAAATTTTTAATAGTTATTAGTGGACATTGTTTTTTTTAATCCATAATACTAAGTCCTTAAAAATGAAATTTTTGTATTCATGCTGTTATTTATTTATTTTATTTAATGCCATGTATTTAAAAAATAGTTTACTTTCAAATATATATGTACATACTTGGGTGTTAAACATGAATATAGCAGGCTAATAGATGTAGTATTGCTATGTTGCAAGTTAATCAGGAAAGAATTTTATGAACCAATTTATAACTTCTTTACAAAAAATGTATTTTCCTTTTCAAATATATGAAGTAAGAAAATAACAGTAAATAACCTTGCTTTTAAATTAGAATAATCCCATTCTTTAAAATTATTTTATCCCCAAATATGAATTTGAAGAATATTTAGGCTTTAGAACAGCAGTAGTTACAGGTTCTTATTCATTCCAAATTTTCATAGCTGTATACATTAATGTCAGAGTGATAAATTTGAAATCTTGACAAGTTTAAAAAATTAATTTTAGTTAATGTATCTGAATGAAACACTTCTTTTTTTAATCAAAGGACTAAAAAATGAATTGCAAAATAGTAAATAGCATTAGGTTAGCAGTTATCTTTTCTCTAATATATAATTTTAGTCAATTATCGTTCCTATAAGTTATAACTTTACTAAATGTAATATCTCCTATATCCAAGTGAATTTAAAAGGTTTATGTTAGACGGCCTTCCAGATGGCCCCAGTGATCTGTCTCCTAGTATTCTCATACTTTCCTCCCCGTTGTTCCAGTCTTTGTGATTGGTAAAATACTATAGACTTGAAGGTATGTCACTTCTGAAACTAGCTGATATAAAACACTGCAGCCTCTGCCTTCATTATTCTCTCTTTATATTTGGTTGAGTGTAGAGAAGCTAGCAGTATTGTCATAAGCCCAAATAACGGGGTGCTTGAGTGGTTCAGTCAGTTAAACGTCTGCTTTAGCCTTAGGTCATGATCCCAGAGTCCTGGGATTGAGCCCTGTTTTGGGTTCCCTGCTCAGCAAGCTGTGTGTGCTTCTCCCTCTCTCCCTCTGCACTCTCCCTGCTTGTGCTAGTCTGTCTCTCTCTCAAATAAATAAATAAATAAAATCTTTAAAATAAAAACAAACTCAAATGATGGGGAACTGCATCCTTATGCCAAGAGCCATGTTGAGTGCGTTTGCAGTGGATCCTCTAGCTCAGCTGAATGGCAACCTCTCTGGGCCTTGAGACTCAGCCAGGACTGTCCAACTAGGTTGCTCAGAGATTCCTGACCCTGAGAAACTATGTGACAGTAAATTTTGTTGTTTTAAGTTGTAAGTTTTGGAGCAATTTGCTGTGCAACAACAGCTAAGTAGTACAGCAAGGTCTGTTTTCTCTATTTGATCAAGTTTAAAAGAAAAACTTGGTAAATCAGTATTGTCAAAGGAACATCTTTATGCTTTATCTTTCATATTTTTTTAAAGATTTTATTCATTTATTTATTTGAGAATGAGAGAGAGAGAGTGTGTGTGTGTGGCAACCACAGGGAGCAGCAGGCAGAGAGGCAGAGGGAGTAGTAGACTGACTCCCTGGTCGGCAGGAAGCCTGATGTGGGACTGGATTTCAGGACGAGATCATCCTGAGAGCAAACGCTTAACTAACTGAGCCACCCAGGTGCCCCTGTCTTTCGTATTTTTAAAATAGATTTTGTTTATTTACTTGAGAGGGGGAGAGAGAGAGCGCGCGAGCATGAAAGGGGAGGGGAGCAGAGGAGTAGGCTGAGAGAGGAGCAGACTCCCTGAGCCCAACATGGGACTCCATCCCAGGATCCTGGGATGATGATCTGAGCCAAAGGCAGATGCTTAACCAACTGAGCCACCCAGCCTTCCTTTCATATTTGTTTTTATTGATTTATAAGATAGTACGTATGTCCCTTGGGTTTACTGTAGTTTTTAGTGAAACAGCACTATCCCATTTTACTTGCTGTGTTTTCTGTAGCATCGAGGCAGTAGTTTAGAAGTGGGTCCAAGAGTATCATATATCGAGTGTACTCATAATTGAACTAAAGACAGGCTTTTTTATGGTGTCAAACACCATAGATATTTAGTGTGTTTTATTTTTGGAAAAAATAATAATTGAGTAAAAACTTAGAGACTGTTTAACTCCGATTTTACAAATTAAAGGATGATAAATTATACCCATCTTCTACAGTAGTTGGGTTTTTAAAAATTTAGTATTTTTTTAAAAAAGATTTTATTTATTTATTTGAGAGAGAGGGAAAGAGAGCAGGAGGGGGAGAGAGAAGCAGACTTCCCCCTGAGAAGGGATCCCGATACAGGGCCCGATCCCAGGATCCTCACCTGAGCCGAAGGTGGAAGCTTAACTGACTGATCCACCCAGGCACCCCCCAAATTTAGTATTTTGTAATGGGACTTAAGTAACAAATTCATTTTCTAAAGCCAGCTAGCTAGTATTCAGAATAAGTTTGTTTTTATTTTTAGCTTCTACATTGCAACATGGTTTTCCTAACAGTCACTATTTTGATTTTTTTTTTAAATGAAGTTCATAGGAGACTATATATACAGAAGTACAATGAGTTTAATTGCCTTAATTAGCTCCTCACCTTGAGGTTGGTATTTTAGTTTAAATTTACTTTTGCTTTTTCTTACAAAAGGTTTTCACATTAAATGTAAAATTATATATTTATTGATTTTTAATGAAATTTTTAGTGTCATTCTTTAACAGTAGGTGTATTATTACTGATTTATATATGGCCTCTTTATTTTGAGGACCATCTCATTTATATTTGTTTTAGACATTTTCTTCCAAGCTTTTTGTTGATTTCTTCTACACTTGACTATTTTACCTTTTATCTATGATGTCATCTTAGGATGTTATTTCATCATATCTGTTCTAGTAGTTTCCTAGGGCTCCCATAGCAGCATTATCATAAATTGTTTGGTTTCCACAATAGAAATTTATTTTCTCACGATACTGGAGGCTGGAAGCCTAGAATCAAGGTGTTGATGAGGCCATGTTCTCTCTGAAGGTTCTAAGGAGGAATCCTTTCTTTGCTGCCTTCCCAGCTCCTGGTGGCTAGTACCAATCCTGGGTATTTCTTGACTTGTAATTGCATGTAATTTCTGCCTTTCTCAAAAGGCCAAAACATGGCCTTTTTTATTTGTACCTTTTTATCCAACCCTCCCACTTTTTATCAAAAAACATTCTTTGGATTTAGGGTCATCCTAATCCATCCAATATGACTTCATCTTAACTTGACTATATCTGCAAAGACCTTATTTACAAATTAGGTGACACTCAGATGTACCTGGGATTAAGACTACAACATAGCTTTTTGGGGAATGTAGTTTAACTCACAACACCTATTTTGTTTAATAGTCAATAATTTAATAAAGCATATTCTTTATACATTTTTCTTATTATGCTTTATATATTTACTATATCTTTATTTTCAACCCTGGCTATTGTTTAAGCTCAGACAGTTATATCAGATTCTATTTAATCTAGTATCTTTCATATTGAAAATTATAATCAATAGTGCTTACCATTGTGACTTATTTTTAAAATGTTAATGATTACATTAACTTTGAGAAAATTAGCATGAAATTAAAAAAAAGACCTTCTAATAACTGTCATTTTGTTCTAGTTCATTCCTTTGCTTGCTTATGTTGAATTGCTATAAAGTACTGATGGATAAACCTTGTTTATAAAGGTTCTTAGTGATTAGTATTGGGATTATGGGGATAGTAGGTGCTTCATAAATATTTGCTGTGAATTAACTTTGGCTTGCTATTTTTTGAGAGTACAGTTCTACCACTTGATATTCTAATCTATAAATGCTGTATTTGACATGTGGACTTTTAATTATAGCTAGCCGTTTCATCTCAGATTGTATATCTTAATTGCTGGGACAGTTGTATGTTGATTGTAGAATAACACATGATTCCTATTAGAAAATAACATGAAACAAGACAAATATTGCTATTTAAAACTCTTATTCTTTTACTTTATTTATTTTTTTAAACGATTTTATTTATTTATTTATTAGAGAGAGCTCAGGCAGACAGAGTGGAAGGCAGAGGCAGAGGGAGAAGCAGTCTCCCTGCCAAGCAAGGAGCCTGATGTGGGACTTGATCCCAGGATGCTAGGATCATGACCTGAGCCGAAGGCAGCCGCTTAACCAACTGAGCCACCCAGGCGTCCCTATTCTTTTATTTTAATATTGAGTGTCTTATTTTTCTCTTAGGAGACTAATAGATTGATTAGGTTGTAAGTAACTTTTTTAATGGTTAACTTTTATTCAGGGTCCACATATTTAAAGAAACTTTCTATGGAATTCCACTTGTAAAAGATAAATTAACCCATTCATACAGAAAATTTCTATCCTCAGGAAATACCATTTTATAAAAGTGATAGTTGGAACCATTTTTACTTTTACTCCCATTTACAGATCGCCATACTAGTATTCCTAAAAAGATTCTTAAATTTTACTGTGCCTTCATCTTAGTACTGGTTTTCAACCCCAAATGCACATTGGAATCATCCAAAAAGCTTTTAAACAAACACCAGTACCTGGACCCCAATTGGGTATTGTCCAGGACAGGACATTGGGTGACAGGACATTGACACCCATTGAAAAGATGGGTAGGAAGATTTTTGTTCTTGTTATGATTAATGTTCGTTATTAATTCTAATGTGTAACCAGGAGTATAACCAATATCTTGAAAGTCTGTTTTATATGTGTATTCTGTTGTCTATGAAGACATTTTTGATATATGATATAATCTGTGATTTGGTACCTTACAAAAACAACAGCTCACTTTTCTATTTCTACTCTCAGATCTGACCTTCTCTGATCAGTTTTTCTTTAATCTTTACAAATCTCAGTATATGCCACTGGAATGGACCAAATACCAAATATTAAAACATTTAAAGTTTAGCTGAGTAATTCTGTAACATTACTTTAGACACACTTAAATCATATAACCTGAGTTCTGGCATAAAATTTTAAAACCATGGAATTCTTAATTGAAAGACAAATCAAGAACTGCTTCTAGGTACTTTACAAATGGCATTTGTATTCTGAGATATGTAATAAATACAAAAGTGTATTTGTGCACGCATGTTTGTGTAGCAGTGGGATGACTATGATTCATCTTCCAACCCATGATACTTGAGAAAAATACACACCATTTTTTTTTAAACCAGGCTCCATGCCCAATGTGGGGCTTGAACTCACCACCCCAAGACCAAGAGTCACATGCTCTATTGAGTGAGCTAGCCAGGTGCACCGTCCCCCCAACACCATTTGAAGAATACTGAAACAAATACACGTATATCTCCATATTGCTTTTTTTTTTAAAAATCCATCTCTAAACTAAAATGTTTTGGATTAATATATATATAATATATATATAGAGAAAAGTCAACTATAGCAATAAGCAAACATTCTGGGTTACAGAAGCATTTGCTAATACATTGTTTAATTCTTTTCATTTTTATTGTCCTTTACTCTTAGTGAAGCTATGGTCTACCAACCTAGACAACTCAGTGGCAAGCATTGAGGCGAAGGCTAATGTGTGCTGTGTTAAATTCAGCCCCTCTTCTCGATACCATTTGGCTTTTGGCTGTGCAGGTAAGAAATGAAAGCAGCTTTGTCTTCTTTTGATGTTGGTTGTGTATTGTGGCTAGGATAAAAGACTGTAGTTTAAAACGAATAACTTGCCTTGTAAGTTTAAATTTTATTTTTGTTATTAGACTCTAAGAAGTATGTAGTGTGCCATCATTACTCATTTATTGCTATGCCTTAATTTTAGTATTCAGTCACCATCTTTCATACATAGAGATGGTTTGTTGATTATTTTTGTTGTTCCTCTAAGTCTTTGCATGCATGAACTAATGCTTATTCACACACTTAGGTCCTAATGACATTTAAATGATTAAGCTATATTATATAGACAAAGGAATCCATTTTTTTGACTAAAGGAAATCTATTCACTCCTTCAAAAATTTAATTTATATATATATAGTATGTATAAATTATGTATATAGGGACAGTGAATGAGACAGGTAAAATCTTGCATCATGGAATGCATGGTAACATAGAAGTTCTCAAAAACATGTTAGCTATTACTATAGCAAAGAATTTCTTGTTAATATTGTTTTCTTAACTAGGGTGACCAAATGTCTGCCTTTGCCAGTCATGGTTTATACTTATATTGTTACAATTACTATTAGTGCCTTCTTCCATTCTCAGAAGTGTTGTGGGTTGGAAGATAAATCATATGGTTGCCCTAGTCCTTTGTCTTCTCTATCTGTCCACTCCCCCTAAATGTTAACTAGAATAGTAAATAGTAAACACTTGTAATTTAACTTCTGCATTAGGAAATCTCTGATTCTTTTTATATATTTATATTTTTTAAAGATAAGTTTGGCACCATATAATGAACACAAACGCCCTTAAAAAAGGAAAAGCACAATTTAAATCTTATTTGTTATTATACCCTTTCCATATTTCAGTTTATTTATTCACTTATACACTGACATAATTTCATAGTTAGTTCTAGTAAGGTGCAATCTAACATGTATCTGTAGGCAGAATTCTCTTTCTGTTAGCATACAGAATTTTGTTTTTCCTAATCAAATGGTATTCTTTTCCATTTGAACCTACTATTTCCTTATTAAATCCCTTTTCTATCACTGACTAGGCAAATTGATTAACTTATATCCCCAAGTTTCCTATCCTTAAAATAGAGATAGTCCTTTGGTGCTTTATGAAGATTATGAAAGGAAAATGTTATATACAAAGCTTTTCTAGTATGGTATTTAGTAATTGTTTAGTTATTTTCATTATTAAAACTTTATCATGCATTTAATTAAAATAGCTTATTGAGTTTTATTGTTACGTTCTATTTTATAAACACACTCACCATTGGCCATCATTTATGAATTGAAGTTATTGTCAGTATTTAATAGGTACAAATACCAGATATGAACATCTTCAGAATTTTTTGTTCCTGGCAAAGGGAAACCTACTTTATTTATGTATTTTTTAATTTTTTAATTCAGTTTAATTTAATTTAATTTTTAACTTTATTTACTTAAGTGATCTCTGTACCCAACCTGGGGCTCAAACTCACAACCCTGAGATAAAGAGTTCCAAGGTCATCCAACTGAGCCAGCCAGGTGCCCCTAGGGAAACCTACTTTAAAAAATGCTTTGCTGTCTGGCAGGCTATTTGCCCTTACTGTTTTAAATTTTCATGTATTTCTTACTTAATGTTTACATTTGCTTTTCCATGTATGCTTTAAGATTTATCTTTTTCCAATTCTAGAAAAATTCTTTTGGGATTATCCTGAATTACATTTTATTTATTTGTTAATTTTGGAACCACTGGCATTATTAAGATAGTACATCTTCCCACATAGTTATATGGGGTAGTTTTCTGTTTGTTGGGATTATTTTTATCTTACAATGAGATTTCATGGTTTACTTCATTTAGGTATGAGGTCTTTCTGGTTAATTTTTTTCTATGTCTAAGTTTTGGTTCTATTTTTTCTATTCCTTATTTTAAGCACTGTTTGCTAAAAGTAGATAAAAATTTTTTATATTTAGATATATGTATTATATCTAGGCACCTTATAAATGTTTCTTATTAAATCTAGTGTTTTTTTTGGTAGAGTCTTTGAGTTATCTCTTTATACTTGATAGTGGCCAAAATGATGTTCGTTTTTCTTCTTTTCCAGCGGTTTAATGCCTTCTCTTCTTACAATGCAGTGTTTCTATGATACTAGTGATAGTTACTTTCCTTATCTGTTTCATGTAGTTGAATGGGCTTCAGTCTTTCACTTTGTAGAGCATCTTTTTTTTTTTTTTTTTTTTTTTCCTTTTTTAAGATTTATTTATTAGCGTGAGAAAGAGAGTGCCTGCCCTGGTGAGGGGAGGTAAGAGGGAGAGGAGGGGGAGGGTCCTCTCCACATTGAGTAAGGATTGACCAAGGCTCAGTCTCATGACTATCAGCTTGAGATCATGACCTGAGCTAAAACTAAGAGTCAGATGCTCAGCTAACTCAGCTACCCAGGCGCTCCTAGGATACCTACTTTTGGAAAGTAGTCTTTATTAAATTCAGATGATTCATTTTATTGTTTCTTAGGCGCAACTTCAGTATTTCATCAAGTGCCTGTATAGCCAACAGTTGATGTAGTCATATGATTTAATTTGATGACATGAATTACGTATATGCATTTTCTGGTATTGAATTATATTTGTGTTTGTAGAATAAGCCTTGCTTGCACATAATGCAGAATTCTTTTGATAAATAGGTGTTATTGCTGGTATTTTTATATCTATAATCATAAATTTGATCTTTTTTTAAATCATTTTAATCATTATTTTATAATGCCTAGTATACATAAGTCTTGAACTTGTCTTGTTTAATTTATTCCTGAGTATTTTATTACTTTTTTTAATTAAAAACTTTTTTCCAAGTTCTTATTTAAATTTCAGTGTACATACAGTATTTTATTACTTTGAGATGTATTGTGAATGGAATTGTTTTCTTAATCTTATTTTTGAATTGTTTGATACCAAAGTTCAGAAATAGAATCAATTTTTCTATATTGATCTTGCATCCTGGTCTTGTGTATTTTTTCCTCTTAGTTTTATTGTGGATTTCATGGGATTTCTATATTTAGGATCAAGGTATCTTTGAATTAAAATAATTTGATTTCTTCCTTTACTATGCTAATGTCTTCTTGCTTACTTGTATGAGCTAGGAGCCCATGTAAAATGTTGCATGGAAGTGGCAGAAGGAACTTCCTTACCTCATGGAGAAAACATTCAGTTTCTCACAATTAAGTGTGATATTAGCTGTAAGATTTTTGTTGATACCTTTATCAGGTTGAGTATTTATTATGAATGAGTTAGATTTTGTCAATGATTTTTCTATATCTATTGAGATAATCTTGTAGTTTATGTCCATTATTATAATAATAGGGGATAGTTCGTTATTGTCGTTGTTTTGAATGGTAAACAAACCTTCCATTCCTGGGAAAAATCTCTCTTAGCTGTGGTATAAAATCCTTTCTATATGTTGCAGGATTGAGTGTTCTAATGTTTTAAGTATTTTTGTGGTATTTGTAACTTTCTTATGATGTTTTCTGGCTTTGATATCGAAGTGCT
Organism: Taxidea taxus jeffersonii; assembly: GCA_003697995.1. Taxonomy (NCBI): domain Eukaryota; kingdom Metazoa; phylum Chordata; class Mammalia; order Carnivora; family Mustelidae; genus Taxidea; species Taxidea taxus. Next base: position 197,952 of record ML103736.1, on the reverse strand, counting down.
GTTGGCCTTATAGAATGAGTTGGGAAGTATTTATTTTCTGAATGAGTTTGTAAAAGGTTGGTATTATTTTCGTCTTTAAATTTTTTAAAAACAATTTTATTTATTTGAGAGAGAATGAGCAAGAGAGAGAGCATCAACAGGAGAAGAGGCAAAGGGAGCGGAGAAGCACACTCCCCACTGAGCAGGGAGCCCAATGAGGGGCTCCATCCCAAGCCGCTGGGACTATGACCTGAGCCAAAGGCAGTATTTAACAAACTGAGTCACCCAAGTGGCCCTCTTCTTTAAATATTTGATGGAATTTATCAGTGAAACCATCTGGACTTGGACTTCATGAGAATATTTTAAATACATAATTTAATTTCTTCTTAAAAGTTTATTCAGATTTTCTGTTTCTTTTTTAACTCAGTTTTGGTAGTAACTTTCTTTCTGGGAATTTGTGTATTTAATTTTTCTAATTTGTTGTAATAAAGTTGTTCTAACATTCTGTTATAGTTCTTTTAATTTTTGTAGTGTTAGCAGTAGTGTCCCTTCTTTCATGCTAACTGGTCTTTTGTGTTTTCTCTCTTTTTTCTTTTTGGTGGGTCTAGTTAAATATTTGTCAAGTTTCTTCAAGAGATGTGTGTGTATGAGACATGCTTCAGACCAGAATATCCTATATTACCAGGGTACTTAACATTGTTACCCAAACTTATTTGTTGGAAGGGTTAGAGATCTGTAGGCTGAACCTCTCTTATAATGATTCTTAGCTCACCATAAGTATCAGTAGACCAAGAGAGCTCTTCTTTCTTTCTCATCCAATCAAGATCAAGATATGTTGAGCTCAAGGAGGTTATGCTATTGCTATAATCAAGAGATCAGAAATCGTTCACTGTAACTGATATAAAGCTGGAGACTGGACAATGAAATATTACATTAGAAAACCTCCACATCCTTACAGTGATACTTGCAATAGAAATATCCAAAGCTGAATGACCACCAAGTTTCTATCTTTCAGATCTTACATAAGTGCTTCCCTGTGCTGGAAACTCATTCACATTTGGAAGCATAACTTTAAGAGGATCTGGGCAATACAGTTTTTAAGTTTCCATCCTCCATAAGCTTAAATAAGGTGGTAGGAATGGATGCCGAGGTCATTGGCCTTATCCAGCACAATGCAGTTTCATATGAGTTAAGGACATACTTTTTCTGGCTTTGAAATAGGTATTTAGTATCCAGGCAAGCATTAATGAAGCCAGTAGCCATTACTTTATTCACTGCCTTTAATTCTGTCTTTTACTGATTGAAACCTGCATTTTATTACTAAAACATATTAGAAAAACAATGACTTATGTTGTATCATTTTCATTTCGAATTGCAGCATTTCTTAGAATGTAGACTATTGTCTCAATGTTTTTCTTTAAACTGTAAAACATCACTCTTTAATTGTACCATTTATTTTGCCACTGGGAGAAGTATAGGGTCATATTCCTGTGATTGCTTAATAAATATCATTTGTGATGATGAATTTGACATTAGGAGTGGTTGCACATTTTTAAGCATTGCTTTTGAAGTTAGAAGAAAGAGACAATGAATGAGTAAGCAAGCTACCCACAATATATTTTGACTCCCTGTTTCAAGGGCATTGTGGATCCTACTTACTGGATAATGATACATCATGCTAATTCAGCTTCCCTACCTACCTTCATTTAGATAATGTATTTCTATTTGGTACAAGTAATTCATTTGTCTCTCTCTTTTACTTTATCATTTACTCATTTACCTATTATTATAATATAAAAATATGTCTAGTTCTTGGGTTTTTTTTTTTAAATTGGAGAGTATAGGATGAAAAATCTCTTGAAGTATGGTAAAAATTCATAAGTATTTCTTTTAAAGTATCAAATCCTCAGTCATGGTCTCCTTGAAAATAGTAGACCATTAATTTTAAACTACTTTTTTGTGATTAATACTGAGAAAAACTTTGAATTTTATTTTAAACCATGTAAAAAATCTTAAGAACTGAGATTATCTGAACCATGCTTTTACCAGAAGACAGGATAATATTTTTAATATAAAGGTGAAAGTATAAGTGTTTGTTGTCTGTTACTTGATCACTACATGATGTTTTCTTAATAAGTAGAAAAAGGGGGGCACCTGAGTGGCTCAATGCGTTAAGCCTCTGCCTTCTGCTCAGGTCATGATCTCAGGGTCCTGGGATGGGCTCTCTGCTCAGCAGGGAGTCTGCTTCCGCTTCTCTCTCTCTGCCTGCCTCTGCCTACCTATGATTTCTCTCTGTCAAATAAATAAATAAAATCTTTTAAAAAGAATAAGTAGAAAAAGGTAGGAAAACAATTTTTCTCCAGTTTTCTTCTCTAAAGCCAGTTTGGAGAGCACTGTAAGATGAAGTTGAACTCAGCAATCTGTAGTTTTAAGGGAACATCAGAGTTGCTTGCATAATAACTTGAAGCATCTTGCAATTTTTAAAACTAAAGTTATTATAACAGATAGGAAATATGGGTACTTATGTAATGTTATGTTATTTATTTGACAGAGAGAGACACAGCGATAGAGGGAACACAAGCAGAGGGAGTGGGAGAGGGAGAAACAGGCTTCCCGCTGAGCAGGGAGCCCAATGCAGGGCTCAATTCCAGGACTCTGGGATCATGACCTGAGCCCAAGGCAGACACTTAATGACTGAGCCACCCAGGTGCCCGAAATATGGGAACTCTTAAGGCATTCTTTTTAAAGTAATAATAGCTTATTACCCCAAAAGTTCGTGATGTAAATCAAAGGTAAGTTTAGTATTATTCTGATTTAGGAGTGGTATTTATGCCAATAACATATTCACTGGGAAGGAATACTGTTTCTAGAACAAACAGGAATTTTGTTCTAGAAATAAGTTAAAGAAATATCTTCTTTAACTCTGTTACCAGTTAGCATTTTTAGTTTTAGTTGCTGTAAACTCTTTGTTACTTTCCGTAAGCTAAATAGTTCATATGCATAAAAACATCATTTGTTTTCTCATTTTTTAATACTTTGTAGTTTTTTTTGATTGGTATAATAATAGCTTAGTTTTCAGAAGAATTTTGTTTTGTTGTTGTTGATACATTTATTTTTAAATATCTGTATTACTTCCCTTACTCTAAAACTTACAGGTGCTTCTTTTTGCTGAAAGAATAAATATAGATTCCTTTGCTTCTGTTCTAAGTCCTCATGATTGGCTTCATTGTTCTTTATACGTGATTCATGTTGTTAACTCTGAAAATTTTTACTCAGAAGAATTTTTTTAAAGATTTTATTTATTTATTTGAGAGCGAAATCTTAAAAAAATAAAGAGGGAGGCAGTGCTTGGGTGGCTCAGTTGGTTAAGTGGCTGCCTTTGGCTCAGTTCGTGATCCGGGGTCCTGGAATTGAGCCCCACATTGGGCTCCCTGCTCAGCAAGGAGCTTGCTTCTCCTTCTCTCTCTGCCTGTTGCTCCCCCTACTTGTGCTCTCTGTCAAATAAATAAATAAAATCTTAAAAAAAAAAAAAGATAAAAATGAGCATGTGCAGGAGCAGAGAGAGAGTGACAAGCAGACTGCACTGAATGTAGAGCCCAGTGCAGGGCTCAATCCCACAACACTGAGATCATGACCTGAGCCAAAAATAAGAGTCAGATGCTAACTGACTGAGCCACCCAGGTGCCCCAACTCAGAAGAATTTTTGTAAAGTTCTTCCATAAAGATTTCTTGATTCTGAGTACAGCTATTTGAGGTGCTCTCTCTCTTTCTCTCTCTCTCTCTCTCTCTATATATATATATATCTTCTACTTTTAAAAATTGATGTAATCATTTAAAATTGCATATATTTAATTTACAAATAGTACAAGATTATATCCTCATTCTTAGCTTTCAAATGTTAACACATAAAGCTCACGTTCTCATTCACCATGCATCATTACACTGCTTCTTCAGAGGCACTCTTGTTAATAGTTTTGCAGGTGTCTTTCCACAGATAGATAGATACAGCATTTCTTGAGGAGGCCAATAAGCATTTTTCTTTATTTAGAACAATATATTTTTTTCTTTAAAAATTAGGCTTGATTCAAAAAGATGGATCTATGCTATATAAAACACAAGTTTAGAGTATTTTTAGATCTCTCTTCTATTCCCCCCACACCAAAATATGATTAATTCCTTTCAATTTAAGAAGGTGGTGTTTAGTTTAAGGGGCTGTGAAACCTAATTTAATTCATTTTTTAAGGTTAACATGGAGAAACTTGAATAAGGTAGATATGTAAGTGCTGGAGATGTCTTCTATTCTATTTTCCCATCATATTTAAGTAATGGGAAAAGTTTTAGGCTTGCTAGTTTTATAAATCTGCCTTGTCTTTTATACAGCAGCTGCCAGTGGGAATGATATCTTTTCCTTCACATTTAAATAGATTTCTGAATATTTATTTAATAAATTTGGATTAGTGCCATAGCATTCATGAATATTATCTATTGTAGATAATGGGGTGGGGAATGAGTATTAGGGACATTCTATTTTCATGTTTCCAAATAACTTGAGTGAACTCAAATCGAAGTGACATGCATATAAAGCCAGTACTATTCAAGAAAACAAAGTATCTTATTACTTTGTCATACAATCTACTTTTGGGAGTGCTAAAATCTAAAAACAACTTTGAAGTACCTAGTGGATCTTTATGTGTCTTGTCTTCCAGCCTGTAAGTGGCACTAACTACAAGGTATTTTAAAAAATGGACTGTACAGGAAATTTTGTATTTTTGTTAAATGCAGATTGATTATTTGAGTTTGAGGTTTTTTTCTTTTTTCTTTTTAGATTTTATTTTTAAATAATTTCTGTACCCAATGTGGGGCTTAAACATACAACCCCGAGATCAAGAGTTTCATGCTCCTTTGACTGATCCAGCCCCATGCCCCTAAATGGGGAGATATTTAAAGTTAGGCATCTTTTCAGGTGTTACTAATTTAATAGATGTGATCATCATTCAGTTTTTGAAACTAATATTGAGTAAGCACTAGAAACACTCGGGAAATATGAAATATATGATTTCTTAGGAAGCCAAGAAAAGAACAGAACCAAAGTACAAAATCCAAACTTACTGTGGTGTGGGGGGAAACAGGAGAGGGAAGAGAAAAATAACGTAAAATGTTTGAAGTAATTAAAAAACAGAAAAGCTGATGGAGATTCAAATATATCTAATTATGGTAAATGGAAATGGTTTATTCCCTTCAAGTAGAAAAGGCTGGGATTAACAGACTAGTTAAAATGTTTAAAATGTAGTAATACACTTTTTACAGGGGATGCATCTGAAACAAGGTTAAGCAATGGTAAATAAAAACAGTTTTATTTTGGCACAAGATTAATACACTGGTGGAACAGACCTAGCAACAGGCTCACAGATGTATTGACATTTGATACCCAGCAAAGATGTTTGTTTGGGAAATAGAGAATTTTTATACTCTGACAGTTGTTTTAAAAATTTTAGCTCTACCTCATTAAATATCAAAATCAGTTGATCAGGTTACTTAAATGTGAATAGCAAGACTCCTGAAGTATTTAGAAGATAATATGAGAGAGAATATCTTCATGATCTTGTGTTAGGGAAGGCTTTAAGATACAGAATTATAAATCATAAATGAAAGGTGGATAAGTTTGTCTACAATAAAATTAAAAACTTTTGTTCATCAAATAATACCTGAAAAAGTAATTAAGAAGTCGCTAATTGGGGGAAGATATTTAGAATACCTGTAAGTGACAAAGCATTGGTATTCAGATTTCATGAAGAACTCTTTAAAATAAATAAGAAAATGATAATTACACCCTACAGCCTTGATATTCAAAATGTAGTTTGCACAGCAGTCAGCATCGGGATCACTTAGGAGCTGATAAGAAGTCTACTGAATCAGAATTTCTGAAGGTGGACCCAAGGAACCTCTTTTTTCTTTTTAGCAGGCTCCGAGATTATTCTTTATGCACTCTGAAGTTCTAGAATCTCTGCCCTAGAGACATACATATTTAAGTAATGTTTGTAGTAGCATTGTTTGTACATTTATACTGTGAAACATTCAGCAGTGGGAATAAATGAACTGCAGCTCCGTGAATCCATATGGATGAATAGTAAGCATGATGTTGAATGGAAGGAAGTCACAGAAGAACATACAGTATAATTCTATTTATAAACATGCAGAACAAACTATTGTTTAGGAATATACTCATTGGCTACACAGATACGTAATTCAACCATAAGGAAGAGAAAGGGGAATAATTACTGTGTCTTTAAGTATAGTGCTTGCTGTCCGATGGAGGAAAAAAATGTGTCATACAGGCTTTTAAGATTTAGGAATATTTTATTTGTATCTAGTGTACTAGATATGTGGAGTTTGAAACTTCACATATGTTGTATGGACTCTTCTGTACGCAGGCTATTTTTCCAAGTCACAAAGTTTTTTAAAAAGATGGAAAAAATGTAAACTAATTTAAACAAATGCTAAAAATTTAATGTATAAACATTTATAGAAAATACCATTAAATAGTTTATTTCTCTTGGTGACTTTGAAGATATTTCCATAGAAGCTTCTTTAAAAAAAAAAGATTTTTAAAAATGTATTTGATAGAGCAAGAGAGCACAAGCAATGGGAGGGGCACAGGGAGAAGGAGAAGCAGACTCCCCTGCCAAGCAGGGAGCCCAATGGGGCTCCATCCCAGGACTCTGGGATCATGACCTGAGCCAAAGGCAGATGCTTAACTGACTGAGCCACCAAGAAGCCCCTTTCATGGAAACTTCTTAAAGTTGACTGATGTTTTGGCAGTTATAAGTGAACAGATATGATAGTCTCAAGTTTTTCTTTGTGAAAGATTGAGACTTCATCAAAACTATACAATTTTTGTTGTTTTCATTGCCAGTGGTTCAGTAAGATTTCAGGTTTATCTGTGTCATTTATGTTTTTTTTTTTTGTAAGCACTTACAGTTAGGATGAGTTATATTTAAGGAAATGATTAGAATAAGTCCAATGCTAGAGTAAAGCAAGACTGCCGTTGTTTATTCAAATATTTACCCAATAGAGGAAGACAGTTTTTATACCCTAATACGTGATTTAATGAAAGAGTTCCAGAAAATGTGTTTTTTCCTCATGGGGGTTTTAAAAAATTGGTTTCTATGTGTGACTTACTGTTGTAGATTATTGAAAATCTGTCATATAAAATACTTTAAATATTTTGAAAACCCCATGTTAGAAAATTGAATTTTCTGAATTTAAACATTTATTTGGTATTTTCACATTCTGTTTGCAAGGTTAGATTTCTTTTTATATATTGAACACAGTAGAGTGATGAATCATATAAGTTACAGATTATTTCTTTAGTGAGAGAATTAAAATGAAGATGGAAGAAGTTGTGTATTGTCAAGTGCTGCTGCAGAAAATATAAATTTAGCCAGTAGTATCTGAGTTACAGATATTCATTATATACTATGGTTAAATATTTTCTTGAGGGTTTTAATTGAATTGTGACCAGTCTCCCTCCACCTCTTGTGATCCTGTGTTAAGATAGAATATAGATTGCCCTGTCAGTAATATAAACCAGGAGCTTGAAAGCCTATCTAAACCGACTTTCTTTCCATTTACTGATTATTAGCTCATCTTTTTGTTACTTTCTAATGCATAAATACAGTGCTTACAACTGTTAAAATTTTAAGAGTCACTTCTTCCTCTACTAGTGGTTCTGAATTAATCTTAAGGTATATAAACCACATTTTAGACTCTGCTAATTTTACTTTAACATCAGAGCCAATTTAATTAGTCTCTTAATCAATATTAAGCTGTTGTAAGATGCTGAAAGATTTGTTTTAGATTTTAATATTGATAATAAATTGCATTAATGGTCTCAATTCTTGACCTCTTCCTGTATTTATGTGCTTTGCCATAAAAGAGTACTTTGTCATGGTGGGGGAAAAAAACCCACTCTTGACTGTTTGGCTGGTAACTTGCTTTGGCCCAAGTGATGTTAAGTTGACATTGACTAGAAGTTTGAAATTTGCTGGCACAGTTGAGCTTACTTGCTCTTGCCCCTGTGCCATCACCATAAGGAGAACATGCTCAAACTAGCTGCTAGTCCCAAGGGGAAGTAAGAAAGACACTAGGAGTAGTACCTACTTGTCTGAGCCAAATCATTCAACCTCCAGACATGTAAACAAGCTATACCGAAATCAGCCAACCCTAAGCTATCGCTTATTCTTTGAGAATAAATGAAGAGTCATTGCTACTAAATTTTGGAATAGTTTATTATCCAGCAATTCTGTGGTGGCAATGGCTGATTAATACAGTGTTCTATGAAATTGTATGGTATTGAATGAATAAAGGTGATTTCCCTACATAATTATCAAGGCTCTAACTAATCATGTTCTATCTATAAAAAATCATTACATATAAATTAGCAAGCAGTGTACATACAGCCAACTGTATCACCTTCAATGGCTTCCACTTGTATGAAAGCACAGAAAAAAAATCTACATAAAATTACTCCAGTACCTTTATATACATGTTTCAAAAAATCTCCATATATGTAAAGACACACTCAATGCTTGGCATTTAATGTAAAGCAGAAGTCTTCAGACTGGAGTAAGAACATCTGATGGAACACTAGAAGTATTGCAGGTGTGTATAGAAACTTAAATCCAGTTTTGGATCCCAGAATTTCATGTGTCAGTTGATATGCCTCACATTGACACTCGGAGGTGTCATGCCTATTCTCCTTTCGACTTCAACTTTTACGATAGTTTTTTTTCCCCTATTTTCCAAAAGAAAAGCACATCTCACATCATCATGACTCTTAGTATGGTGCATTGTTCCAGGCTGTAAAAACCTCAGGATTATCAAACTAAGGGATGATTCTAAGTTTTGTTACTAGAGTAACTGCCTGTCATTCTTTGTTTAAGAGTGAAATGTGGCATTAAAAAAAGTATATTTTATACCACGTTATAGTGCTTTTTCTTAAGATATTGGTTGAGTGAAACAGTGGAAGTGAAGTTTTTTCTTTAAAGGACTGTACCCCCCCCCCCCCAAAAAAAGTATGCATTGTTCCTTATTCTCTAGTCCCACTGGTGGAAGCAAAGCAAAGAGCCCATTAGCACTATGTATTGAATGTGGATCTTGTTATTTCAGTTGGGCAATAAACTTTGCCTCCTATTTATCCATTTATCTGTTAGAGAATCATAATTTATAGGGATGCATATTAATACTTTAATTTGAATTCAGAAAGATAATCTGACAATAAATCTTTTTAATATATAAGTTGATGAACTAAATCTATGCTCTCAGATTTTGACAAAAAATATATTTGAAACAAAATAGCACAAAAGCAAAATAGCATACTCAAAATACTTTGCTGGCTAAGTTATATTAAAATTATAGTACCCGGGATTTTTGCAACCTTTCTGAGAATATGTTAATAATAGGTATAATTAATACTGACCCATACTCCAGCATCTGCAGGATGAAAAATCCAGAAAGCTTTAAATACCAGAAATTCATTGCTCATTTGATGACATCAGATCTAAAGCACATAGATATATATATATCCTACCTATCTATTTGCATACAGGATGCTGACATAGGCTGTAGGGGAGTATTGCATAATATGAAGCATATTTCCTTTCAAAATCAGAAAAATTCAGAATTATAAAACTTAATCTTTTCTAAGTGCTTGGGATAAAGGATTGTGGCCCCGTATATTTGATTTGATGTTGGTAAAACCATTTTAGTTCTTTGCAAGAATTGTTACTTTCTTTCTTTTTTTTTTTTAAAGATTTTATTTATTTATTTATTTGTCAGAGAGAGAGAGAGAGAGGGAGAGAGAGCGAGCAAGCACAGGCAGAGGCAGAGGGAGAAGCAGGCTCCCTGCCGAGCAAGGAGCCCGATATGGGACTCGATCCCAGGACGCTGGGATCATGACCTGAGCCGAAGGCAGCTGCTTAACCAACTGAGCCACCCAGGCGTCCCAAGAATTGTTACTTTCAATTACTCTTAATTATTAAGTAACAGATACATGGTTCCAAATCTTTGCATTCACTAAAATTGAAGGATGGTCTAATCAAAATGACAGATAATTAAAAGTATTTTTTGATGATAGATTACATATGATTTTTGGCATAAACTTGTGTTTTAAAACAGGAGACTTTCCATATCTGTGACTATATCTATAGAAATAAATTAACAATAGGAATAGATTTAATGCTGAACAATAAGAAAGCATCCTAAGAGTATATAATATTTATTTACAGTTACCAGAACAAAATGGGGACAGAGGGCACAGGGAGAGGGGATACCACAACCATCTTGTGAAGACATACATTTTCAACATTATTACTTTTGTTTAATAACATAATTATCAAAATGTGTTGTATTATTTATCAGTTGTGTACAACTAATTTTAATGGTAATTCATATGGAAATTATTTCTTAAAATTAGAGCATTTGGTCAAAGGAAAGGGAATTTGTGTGTGTGTGTGTGTGTGTGTGTGTATATATATATATATATACACACCTATTTTTTTTCAGAGAAGAGAGAATAAGTAGTATTAAAAGACAGTGTCAGGGACGCCTGGGTGGCTCAGTGGGTTAAGCCGCTGCCTTCGGCTCCGGGCATGATCCCAGCGTCCTGGGATTGAGTCCCACATCGGGCTATCTGCTCGGCAGGAAGCCTGCTTCTCCCCTCCCCTCTCTACCTGCCTCTCTGACTGCTGGTGTGATCTCTGTCTATCAAATAAATAAATAAAATCTTTAAAAAAATAAAATAAAAGAGTGTCAGTTGGATGAATTTTATTTTTCAAGGAGAAAGTGAATATAAATTCAAGGAAAAGATTATGTAAAAGTTTTCCAGTATTTTTTAAAAAATATTTTATTTATTTATTTGACAGAGAGAGAGAGAGAGAGAGAGAGAGAGATCACAAGCAGGCAGAGATGCAGGCAGAGAGAGAGGAGGAAGCAGGCTCCCCACTGAGCAGAGAGCCCGATGCGGGGCTCGATCCCAGGACCCTGAGATCATGACCCGAGCCGAAGGCAGTGGTTAATCCACTGAGCCACCCAGGCGCCCCAAAGTTTTCCATTATTAAAGGATAGGTTATTCAGGTATTTTTGTTTGTTTAAAGATGAAGTTGGATATCAAATCTCTGTAGTGTTTAGATGTCATTAGATACACTGAATTTGTATTTTAAAATGTCAGTATGTAATATTGGTACAAATGACAACTTGCAAATATTTATGTGATGAAAATTTTTAAATACTGGCTTAAAAATTTATGAGTCAGTAGTTTTTCAGTATTCTTTTAAGCAGAAAAGTAGAAGGCTTTGAATCTACCTGATTAATTAATGGGGGAAAAAGAAGAGTGGATATAGATGGTTAAGACTCAATGAATGGCCATTACTGGTCAAAATTAGGTTCTAGCTAAATGCTTTAATTGGTGGATTCATTTTTAAATAAGTTATTTTGGGGCACCTGGGTGGCTCAGTGGGTTAAAGCCTCTGCCTTCGGCTAAGGTCATGATCTCAGGATCCTGTGATCGAGCCCCGTATTGGGCTCTCTGCTCAGCAGGGGGCCTGCTTCCTCCTCTCTCTCTGCCTGCCTCTCTGCCTACTTGTGATCTTTGTCTGTCAAATAAATAAATAAAATCTTAAAAATAAATAAATAAATAAGTTATTGTACAGTGTTCAATGAAAAAATAAGATAATTTTGGTTGTAAAGAAAATATTTTCTTTTATGACATACAGTTTTGGAAAGATGTAGGATTTTTTTCATAAATTCATACATGAGTCTGAAAACCTAGACTCTACTATTATAGAACCATCTGTGAGTATAGAAAGAAGTTGAGCATCTCAGAAACTTTTTTGCCTGTACACACTTGCTCATGCTCTCTCTCTAGTGCTCTTTTTCTGTCAATTGCTTTCTCTTCCTTTTGTTTCTCTTCCCTCCCTCCTCTTTCTTCTCCCTTCTCTTTCTCACTTTCTTCCTATTTCTCCTTTTCTCCACCTTTTCTTATCTCCCTTCTTCTCTTCTGTCAGTCCCTATCTTTCTCTGTCTCCTCCCCTTCTTCCTCTTCCTTTCCTTCCTTTTTTTTCTTTAGTTCTGCCTGCCTCTCAGTCCTTACCAGTCATTTTCAAACCCATGTTTGGGTCTCTTCCCCACAGTTTATACATCTATTTCCTAATTTCTTTTCCTCACCACCAGTTCACTCTTTAGTTCTTGCTGAGTCTCCCTGTCAGTTTTTTTTACCATGCTAGACAATTAGGTAAATGCCTTTTTCAGATTACTAATCCGATGAAGATATCTGAGATATTGCTAACAAAATATTTTTCTTTGCTTTCCATCAGTTTAGAATTGATTGCCTTGTATTTATTCTTTTCCCCAGTCATTTTATCAGACTTTATTTCTCACTGGCTATATAGTGACACTGATGTCAGTGTGACAGCAAACTGATTGTGAGACCAAGTTTGCTAGTACATATATTAAAATTTCTAGGCGGAATACTTAAAAAATGCTACTACAATGTGAAGAAGGGAAAATGGAGCTATTACTATTATAGATTGGTATTAATGAAAAGGAACACTGCACCAGGCAGAATCAGTGTAGTTTTTTTGTAAGAATGCAGGAATTTAGGATGCGTGTTTCATAGATGTGATAAGAAAATATTGTCAAAAGGTAGGCACTTTGGGAGTTCTACTTCTGCTTTGTATGTAGAAAACCGCCAAAAAATGTTACTCTCATCTTAAAAACAGAAAAAGCTGTATGAGCTACAAAATTATAACTTTTCTTGACCCCTGTCAGAGAGCTGAGGTCTCAAGACATGGGAACTGAATTCCAAGGAATGACAAGCCCCTCCAAGGAAAGATGGGACACATGAACTATTCACACCATTTGCAGACCACAAGAGGAAGAAGTAGCCACCATAGAAGCTGGTAAGAAGAAATGAGCTAAAATTTTAATGCATTCTTAAAGACCAAGTATGGGTTGGCAAATCTGTATGCCCGAAATACAAGGGGAGTGCACGCTTAACTCTTAAACTCTTCTCCATCTCCCTCTACTGGCTGCTAACAAGAATGAATGGGTCATGGCAGTAGCCTACATCAGGCACGCAGGAGTTCACAAAGTAATCAGTCCCTACTGAAAGACCAGCACAAAACTTCGTTTCTCTGGATCCTTCCTCTTCTGCTCTTACAGAGCAGAAACTTTTTAAGCTATTGGAAGAGGAGCAAGAAAGCTTCTTGGGCCCAGGATCCTGCATCAGTACAAAGCAGAGATCTACTACCACTGATGAAGTGACACGAAACCCTCTCTTGCCTAAAATGTGCGTCAGATGCTGTGTAGAATTTGGCTGCCACAACGGTGAGAGATTGGAATGCTAAGAAGACCCCCATACTGGAAGCTCAGACATGTGAACCCTTCCTAAGACTCATGATGAACCAGAAGAACTGAGATTCTCTGTACCAAACAGAATCCTACTACTACAAAAAACAAAAACAACACACACAGACACACAAACAAAATAAAAAACACACAAAAGGACAACCACCCCAAAACAAAACAAAACAAAACAAAACACCCAGAACAAGTTAGAGCCATCTACCACTGACAGAGGGACAGTAGCATGGAGAAGGACCCTCTCTTCGGCTCATATGCAGGAACTAGTAAAAAGGTAAGAGTAGAAGAGGAATACATAGAAAAATTTCTGTTGACCCAGACCACACTAAGTACAAGGTAATGATAGCTCATGGCTGGAAAGAGTTGAAGCCTGTGGTACACTTAATAGTGAGTTTAACAACTAAAACTAAAATGTGGTTTGAACATTGACTAAATTGATTGATCCCCTCACAGAAAAGGAGTATACTTATTTCTAAGCAGAAATAACATTTGCTTCAGTATCTATTGCTCTGTACATGATCACTTACGTTTAATAAAAAAGTATGTGACTACGAATAAGAATAAGCATTCCATTACCAAGATTCAAACCAGTAGATTTATAGGTGACCCAGATGTTAGGATAGGAGACAAATCTTAAAATAACTGTTTATCATGTTAAATTATATGGTGGGAAAGTAGGCAACATGCCTGAAAAGATGAAGAGTTTCAGTTGAGAGATGGAAAGTATTTTTAAAAAGTACAGTGGAAATAGTAAAAAAACAAATCTTGATATCAAAAATGAAGAATTTTTTTATGTGCTCATTAGCAAATTGGATATAATCTAAGAAAAAACTAAATGAATTTGAAGGTAGGTCAATAAAAATTATTCAAAATGAAATATTAAGAGAGTAGGAGGGAAAAACAGAACATAGTAGCCAAGATATGTTGGATAATATTAAACGAATACAGTTGTAATTGGCATTGTGGAGGTAGGAGAGAAAAGGACAGAAGAAATATTTGAAGAGATAAAGACCAAAAACTTTCCAAGACTGATGAAAGATAACAAATCACAAATACCAGAAGCTCACAGAACGTCAAACAAGATAAAACCAAAAGCAGAACAAAAATACCTAATTGTATCATAGTCAAATAAGTGAGATCTTGTGAAATAAGTGAAAACAAAGTGAAATCTTGAAGGCAAAGTGAAAGAAATTATGGAAAGTGGAAGATGAAGATAATAGCAGAATTCTCATTAACTATACAGGCCAAAAATCAGTGGAGCCACTGACACATTTCAAGTGCTAAAAGAAATTTAACCCAAAGTTCAATATCCAGTCAAAAACTCTTCCACAAATGAAAACATGTTTTTTTCCCAAACAACCAAAAGCTGTGTTTAACTCAGATGAATGTAAGATGTTAACCCAACTTCCATGTACAGATAGATGGACAGATGGACAGATGGTTAGGTGGCTGATGGATTAATGGATACAGAAAGATGGATCTGCACAACAGATGGATCTAATTTGCGGAAAATAAAAACAAAACTAGCTGCTTGTTAGAAGACGCTTAGAAAGGGTGTATCAGCGTTAGGAAGCTGTGGTTGTATGAAACGTCAGTGAGACCAGCAGTTAAGTGATACTTAACTTAGTACTTAACTTAGTACTTAGTTAAGTACTTAGTACATTCTGGATTCCTAGAATGCTGTGACACTGATCAGCATGCGCATGTATACTCCATGGACTGTACTCTTCAGTACAAAGATCTAACTATAGATCTACTTACACAATCTGAAATACGTATCTACAGGTTTCTCAGAGTCTCTAGAAGGGAAGTAACTACTGATTAGAGGAGCCTGACCTTGTAATTATTTGAAAAATATTTTTTTTCTGTCACATTTATCAGGGTACCTGGAATTCTTTTCATTAGCATTACAGCATTCATTTATTAACTTCAGAAATACCTATTTAAAAAATATAGTTATTACTGTGCATACAAAAATAAACACCATACCTTTCCAGGATGTCACAGTTTATTAGATGAGACAGACAGAAAATAAATTATAATACACTGTGAAAAATAACATTAGAACAGTGTTTTTTAAAATCTGAGAAACAGATAAATTGTTTGTGTGGGTGCTGTCACAAGCCTACCAAATTATAATCTTCAGAGAGGAGACCAAGCATTTGTGTTTTGAAATTATTCCTCAGCACTTTGATGTCTACCCCACTCTCTTACCCTGTGACTATAGTAACTATAGTAAAGATACTTACAAGCCTGAATTGGTAGAACAAAAATTGGGAAATGTAGATGTAGGTAGGCTAAATTATAAGGGCCTTTATTATAGTTAGAAAGCTTTCTTTTATTTTTTTTTTAAAGATTTTATTTATTTATATGACAGACAGAGATCACAAGTAGAGAGAGAGGCAGGCAGAGAGAGGAGGAAGCAGGCTCCCTGCGGAGCAGAGAGCCCAATGCAGGGCTCCATCCCAGGACCCTGGGATCATGACCCGAGCCCAAGGCAGAGGCTTTAACCCACTGAGCCACCCAGGTGCCCCAGAAAGCCTTATTTTCTAATGAACATAATTGCATTAAAATATTATGTCTCTGAACAGCATTTAGCAAAACAAGGATCAGATTTGTCCAGTAAAAGAAAAAAAAATACTGTTTTTTTCTTACAAACTACTATTATTGAGATAATAGGATTTATTTTGATTTTTTTAAATAGTGCAAAGGGGTCATTAAATAGACTGAGCCCCAAATCTACATTATCTTTTGCACTTAAATTCTCCATTTTAGGTTCATTTTTCAATCGTATTCTTGTGTGGAGTCTAATACATTACTACTATACAAAGACTTAATATTTCTGAAACGTTGGTTAAAATATAGATCATTACCCTGGGTCCAATGAAAGTGCCTCTGGAAATGGAGGGGCAGTTGTGAAAACACCAGAAAATTAGTTACCTGACATGAGTTGAGGGTTAATCGGTTTTTTATTTTGAAACTTGCTTCAGATGGTTACATTAAAAAAAAAAAGTAGTAAGATAACTGAGAAGGGAGTTCTGGTTCTAACAATGTGATAGACTAAATAAATTGAAAATCCTGTCAGCACACTATTTTAGATCAACATTATTTTAGATAAAAATATATGAAAATATTACTTTAGATGCATAGCTTATAAAGTATTGAAATCACAAAGGGTCAGAAAGAGAGTGGAAAATAAAACCAGAGAATTAAACCTGTGAGCTCAAGTTTTATCAACTGGTTAGTGGTGGTGATGGAAAAATTGGTGGCCTCTGGGACCTAGCTACTGGTTAGTGGGGAGGACCTGCTTAGAGTGTTGTAATTGTCTGTCTGGATAGTTATATGGAGAAATCTCCAGAAACTTTGTCTTAGCCTGGGCTCTTTATTGTTGGACAGGAGTTGTTCCCCTGAGAATTCTAACCATGGTATATAGGATGCTTCTTCTCCCTGTCTCCTCCACAGAGAAATAAAGAAGAGAATTAAATGAAGAATTGAATAAAATATGAGGAAGGAAGTCTTATTATCAGAGAAATTTATAAATATAGGCAAATCTTAGCTGGGCTTGACTGTACAATACAATAATAATAATGGAAAAATGAGACTAATTTGGAGGTTTTAGAAAGATGGAAATAAAAATCTGTAAAAGAATAATGTATCCCAGGTTTTGGTGGAGTATTGATAAAATATAAAGCAATATAAGGTTTTACATTATCTGTATAACAGTATTAACTAGCTTGTCCTTTAAATCATATATGTATTCTAAAATTTTTGTCATTATCATTAAAGAATAGAAATAGGGTTTCTACTTTCAAGTCTGCAATAGGAAAGAAAACTCAGTCTGTCTTAAAATTCAGTTTATTACAGGAAGAAAGGAGGAAGTGAAGAGCCACAGAAAAATCAGGGTAGACAGTTAAATATAGCATGATGAGAATAAATCCAAATGTCTCACTTATAAGATAACAGTAAATTGAGATAGATTAAATTTACCAAATATCTTTGGGTTGTTTTATTTAAAAATTAAAATTTCTACACTAAGTGATATATAAAAGAGACACCTAAATTTGAAGGGCACATTAAGATTGAAATAAAGAGATGACAGAACAAATGTTATGAGGTAAGAACTGATGAAACTATGTAGAGAGAAGAATTAGACTTTCCAAGTTAAAATAGGGTTAAAGAAGATCCCAATGAAGTGATGAATAGAATAACTTAAAATGAAGACATACACTGTGAACCTCATATATGTAATAACATGGCCTCAAAATGTATCAAATAAATGTAACAAATTCTAAGAGAAATTAAAATCTCTAAGGAGAACATCAGAAATTATAAGGTTCTAGAAATTCGTACAACACAGTTAACAAATACATATATAGAAGATTGAATTTCTCAACTAGAGGAATCCATATTATTTTCCATCATACAGATTATTTATATAGAATGATTTTTTAAAATTTAAATTCTAGTTAACATCCAGTACAGTATTGGCTTCAGGAGTAGAACTCAGTGACTCATCCCTCATCACAAGTGCCCTCCTTAATACCCATCACCCATCTCGCCCACCCCCCACCCACCTCCCTTCATCAGCCCGCAATTCTGTCTCTTTAAGAGTCTTATGCTTTGCTTCCCTTTTTTATCTTTCTTCCCCCAGTATGTTCGTCTGTTCTATTTTTTAAATTGAACATATGCATGAAATCATATGTTATCTTTCTCTGACTTTGCTTAGATTTTTTATTTTTTATTTATTTATTTTTTTAAAAGATTTTATTTATTTGAGAGAGACAATGAGAGAGAGAGAGAGAGTGAGAAGGGGAGGGTCAGAAGGAGAAGCAGACTCCCCGCTGAGCAGAGAGCCTGATGGGGGACTGAATTGGAAGACTCCAGGATCATGACCTGAGCTGACGGCAGTCATTTAAC
The DNA here is from genome assembly GCA_003697995.1 of Taxidea taxus jeffersonii. NCBI lineage: Eukaryota > Metazoa > Chordata > Mammalia > Carnivora > Mustelidae > Taxidea > Taxidea taxus. The sequence continues at coordinate 179,637 of ML103736.1, read as the reverse complement.
CAACAGAGCCACCCAGGCGCCCCTAGATTTTTTAGTCTTCCCCTCCCTCTCCCAAGAAAGTTAGGCATCAGTTTTTAGTTGTTTATCAGAAATGATTCCCGGTGTTTTGCCGGTTTCCCAGTTCTCTTTGAAGATATTCAAAGAAAGCATTATTAGTCCCATTTAGGCCTTTTTAATTCTTTCCTGCCACCACTGAATTAGATAACCATTTTTTCCAGATTTCTCAAATAAATCATATTTTTTAACAACCTTCACATGCTGACATGAGATTTTAAAATTTGTTTTAATGCCTTCTAATGAAGAAAAATTTAAGCTTCTCTGATGTTCCTTAGTCATTATTTAGCATTATTTTGCTTTTTGACTCTTTAAGGCAAGTGTGAAAAGAGATATTGAAGTAAAGCAGATCAGTGAAGATCGAAGCAAATTAATTCTCATAAAAAATATTTAAAAATATTTAGTATGTTCAGACACTTTTGCAGCTGCTTAGTTTGGCTATGTAAACTTATAGCAAGCTAGGCCAAGTCGAGCAAATAATTTTGTACTACATTTTGAGTATGTATTTCAGCACTTTTGTTTCTAGTGTGGGCATGGCATATTTTATATTTCTAAAATTTAGATGTCAAGATTTGGATGGCATTGCCTCTAGATTTAGATTTATGATGTTTGAACAATTATAGTAATTTTTAAAAATATTACCAAGAGGAAAATAGATCCTTAAATTTCCCTGGTAATTCACATTTTATTATATAGAAACTGATTCCTAAGCAGGCAAACTGTGACATCAGGAATTTTTGCCCAAATTTGTGTTTATTTAATATCTTAAAGGATCTGTGAATATTTTAGATTTATATTTTAGGTTTATATGTAGTCTTTATTGCCATAAATTGATTTAAAAAACTGTGTTCCACACATAATTTGTTATATATACTTGCAGATAAATACAAATAAGCACAAATTATAAAATTGTCCTGTGTTTTATAATCTTTTTATTTCAAAAGATAAATGGTATTTTTGTTTAGCCACTAATGTCAATGCATAGAACATTGTACTTAGTTGTTATTAGTGAGTTTGAAGATTTAAACAATATTTTTCCTGTTGCTAGTCTAGTGTAAGACAACACAAGAGAAACCCTTTTAGGGCAACACATTTCTTCCATCACAGATAATAAAAACCAACAAATCAGAAACATATCCAAATAGATGTCTTTGGAAACAAAGGGATGTTAATTGATACTTTGAATTGGATTTGGGGAGAGAGGGCTAATAGTGATTTATAAAAGTTTTTATTTGCCTGTAAGCTTTGGAATTTAGTATTAAAAAGTTCATTAATATACTGTCTCTGTTTAAAAAAAATATGAAAAACCTAAATGAAAACATTTTTTCATATTGATCCATACAGTTCATTTCAGATTATATTTCTTGAGATTCTTCAAGAGTTGGCAGGTACATAGCTGAATTTTTTTTTGAGAGCCGTTCTAGGTTTACAGCAAATTGAGAGGAAGATACAGAGATTTCACATATACTTCCTACTCCCACATGCATACATACCCTCATTATAAACATCCCTTTCCAGAGTGGTACATTTAATTATTGAACCTACAATTGATACATCCTAATCACCAAAGGTCCAAGGTTTACCTTAAGCTTCATTTTTGCTTTGTACATTATTTGGATTTGGACGAATGTATAATGACATGTATTCATCATTATAGCATCATACAGATACTACACCTCCAAAAATACCCTGTCCTCCACCTTTGAGAACTTGATCAAGCTCTTGGAAATAAATCTGACAAAATTGTGGAGGACTCCTATGACTAGCTCCCTTCCCCTCACCCGGTAGTTTTTAACTCTCAGACTTATTCACACTGAGCCTCCAACAGTTCATCACTTACAGTTCAGATTTGTATATCCAGGCACTGTTTTACGTGGCATTCCGTCTCAGGAATCATGGCATACTCATTCACCTGTCTCTTTGACCTTTAGGGTAGCAGTTAGACCTGGGCCGTCATCTCTCTTGCGAATCCTGAAAGAGTTGTTGATTTTTTAAAAAATTTTATTTATTTATTTGAAAGACAGAGATCACAAGTAGGCAGAGAGGCAGGCAGAGAGAGAGAGGAGGAAGCAGGCTCCCCGCTGAGCAGAGAGCCCGATGTGGGGCTCGATCCCAGGACGCTGAGATCATGACCTGAGCCGAAGGTGGAGGCTTAACCCACTGAGCCACCCAGGCGCCCCAAGTGATGTTGATTTTTTAATCTGTTCACCTTTTATTTGTTATTAGGATAAATTGTCAACTTCCAAATGCTTTATGTGTGGAGTTGGGAGTCATTTTTGTTCATTTTTTAATACTGATGATTTGATGCTTGTGGCTTGATCTAATATACAGATAGGTAGTTGCTACTTTTGTGACACTACAGCTTACAGTTGCTTGTATATCTTCTGGATTGCTAAGGATTAGAAAGGGTGATTATGAAATAAAGGCTAGGGGCGCCTGGGTGGCTCAGTGGGTTAAAGCCTCTGCCTTCAGCTCGGGTCATGATCTCAGGGTCCTGGGATCGAGCCCCACATCGGGCTCTCTGCTCAGCAGGGAACCTGCTTCCCTTCCTCTTTCTCTGCCTGCCTCTCTGCCTACTTGTGATCTCTGTCAAATAAATAAATAAAATCTTTAAAAAAAATAAAAATAAAATAAAGGCTACATAATAGTGGGCTAAAGTTAGTATGTCTTTCTAAGGTTTTATTTAGGTTGGAACCCAGATGTTACTATATTTGGTGAAAAAATAAGCAGACAGTTTCTGATTATTTCTCAAATGATGAACAAAAATCTGACAACCAAATTCAGAGGAATTGTTAAAAAGAAATGCTTCCTAAGTATTCCGTATGTATTTATATTATGTAACGTATACTTGGTTGATCTGTTTCCAAAAATTGACTGTTTTTCAGATCTCTAAGATGTGCTATAGGAGGATATCATCAAAGGCTTAAAGACAGTAAAAAAATCATATAGCTATTGCTTTTAAAATCACAAATGATAGTCATATGAGGTAAAGAACAGGAACTAGTGGACCTGTGTATTTTTATTTATTTATTTATTTTTAATTAAGTAAATTCTACCTCCAGCATGGAGCTGGAACTCACAACCCTGAGATCAAGAGTCGCATGCTTTACTGACTGAGCCAGCCAGGAGCCCCTGGACCTGTGTATATTTAAATACTCGGGAGTTATTTGCCCTGCCTAATGAAAACTTCTATAAGGATTTTTCTAGCTTACTTTCTCACCTTAGCCCCATCATTGATGATACCCAAAAGCTAGAACACTGAGAACTTTTATAGGCTCAGAAGTAACTGGGAAGCCTGAAAATAGAATTCAGAGTTTCTGAAATTCAGTTTGATCTCTCCCTGGCCATTATATACGTAAATTGAACCTGTTGCTTTTTGGAACACAGTATAGAATAGCTGTGTCATAAACTGCATTTAAAAAATTAAACTTCTCAGTTGTAGTTGTCTTATTGTTACTTTAGTAAAGATAGTGAACTCTGTATTAAATATTAAGTTCAATAAGATACTTCTGCATCTATTCCAGACAGATTATTTTCATCATCTCACTTTACTATATCAACAATGATTAACTTATTAATGGTGAAACACTTTGTGATATCCCTACAGGAAAATTATTAATTATACTGGAAATTATTCTCTATTGGTATTCCTCTTAATGGTTGTGTATGTAGCATAGTTTGGTTAAAATAAAAGAGAAGTAAATTTTATTTACATTGACAAGGCCATGGGAGCATTTAACTGAGAAATCAAATTTGGCATTTTGTCATAATGATGTCATTATGATTTGACATCATTATGTCATATTTGTCATAATGATGACATTATATGACCCCTGATGTGATGAAGTAGGAAGGGAAGATAATCTTTATTGTATTCTTGTCAAAAATATTTAACATGAACATGATAATGAGAAAACATTCAAATGCAGACATGTGGAACATTTTACAGCAAAACAACTACTTGAGATGCTTTAAAAATAACAGTGTTGGGAAGTTGTTATATATAAAACAATGAAGAGACATAGAAACTAAATATGGTTTAGTGATCCTTGAGCAAAATTAAATAAATATCTAGTCAGGAAGTTTTTAAACAACTGGGATATTTGAAATAGAATGCGTACTAAATTATATTATGTCGATATTAATTTCTTGAGTATGACAGTGGTATTATGGAGAGTTGTCTTGTTTTTAGAAGGTAGGTGCTAATGTTTTTATCATAAAATATCCTGATGTTTGAAGGGTGCATTTGTTTATTTGTAGAGGGATGGCTAAAGCAAATATGGTAACAGTATTTACATTTATTTAGTCTAGATTGAAAAGTACAAAGTTGTACAATTTATTGTTCTTTCAACTTTTCTGTAGGTTTGAAATTTTTCAAAATAAGTTGGGGGAAAGAAAAGAAATAGAAATGTGAGCATATACTAAAGCCTCAATATTTTTTTAAAGATTTTATTTATTTATTTGACAGAGATCACAAGTAGGCAGAGAGGCAGGCAGAGAGAGAGGAGGGGAAGCAGGCTCCCCGCTGAGCAGAGAGCCTGATGCGGGGCTCAATCCCAGGATCCTGAGATCATGAGCCGAAGGCAGAGGCTTTAACCCACTGAGCCACCCAGGCGCCCCTAAAGCCTCAAATTTTTAAAGCTATTCTCAAAAATTACGGTAACATTTCAGAATTTCCCTTTACAATGGAAAGCAAATTACTAAGGACTCCTCCCCCCTGACCTAAACTATTTTTATCATAATGTTACTAAGTTATATGGATAAATATAAAACTATAGACCACTTTCATATGTTCCTAGTTATTAAGCAATTTGTAGTTAAATCAGATTCTGATTAAATACAGTAAAAATAAAAACCAAAAAGAGAAAAAAGAAAGTAGCAGCATGATGACATAGTAACAGTAATATGATTGAGTAATATATGTTTTGCTGAAAATAAATCACCACTGCACATAGTGAGCTGGTTCTGAATTACTATAGTACATTTCTTTTGAGATTGACATGTCTAGAGAAACATTCCCCATTTTATACTTAGTCTCTACACTACTTTTCTCATCCCAAGTACTGTAAAGTCTTTTTGTAGTACACAGTAGGTAATTTGACCTTCACTTATATCCCTATATTTTTTATATATTACTTCTTTGGTTTTTTATTAGCTTTAGAATAAGTTAGTATATTATTATACTAAACTGTGCTGTTTTTATTACATCAAATTATCTTTGGCTTTTATAAAATAACAAGAAATTAAAGACTTGCTTTACAAAAATGTTCTTCAGTTTTGAATTATTAATGCAAAAGAGAAGTTTAATTTTTGTAACTGATAAATTAAGCATGAGAATGGCACTTGAAGCAGGATTTTTTTTTTTCAATTTTTGCTTTGGCACATGCCAAACAAATTGCCATTATACATTTATATCTCCACAGTATAAGCTGATTGCTGTCATTTGAGGTGATCACTTAATGCAACTGCAATAATAAGTTGATTGTTCTCAAGTGAGGTGATCACCTAATGCAATTGTAATAAAGAACAGAAAACTGTGGGAATACTCTTCCATATAAGCAATAAAAACTACAGGCAAATTTATAAAAACTGAGCTAACTTGTGGCATATAAGCCTTGAAAACCAGCAGCCTTATAGTCACCACTAGGAAAAAACTGCTGTGGGAACTTGTCAAAAAACCCCATTTCTAGATCATTGTCATGTTCGACCTGACTTACAGCTTACTGAAAAAAGCCACATTCACAAGATGTTTTTTCTGTTTGACCTGACTCAGAGTCTCCATGGGAAAAGACAGGTACCCAGGGTCTTGTTGAAAACAATCAGATGTAGTATCACAATTGTCTAAGAGTGTGATACCAGATGAGGCAAACAGGAGTCCAGTCAAAAATTTAAAAGGAAGATTTGGGCAACAAACTAGCCACAGGGGCTTTGAAACAACTCTTATATATTCCTGGGATGTAGAATGCTTTCTGCATGTTCAGGCCAGTGTGCTTATCCAGGAAAAAATGGAAAGGGCTCTAGTTGCTTACATCTGATTGACTTTATAAATAAGAAGTGAAGGACAATGGAGATTGAGAAGTTGCCTGATCTTTGAAAGGATTCCCAAACACATAGTTGCCCTGGGCAAGGATGGAAAACATACTGGCTCAAAACAATTAAGAAAACTTTGTAGCTACTAAGCAGTGCTGACCCAGGAGCAACCTTTATTCATCTAGGTAAAAGAAAAAGCCAGAATTTTTTTTTTTAAGATTTTATTTATTTATTTGACAGAGAGAGAGAGATCACAAGTAGGCAGCGAGGCAGCCAGAGGAGGGGGGGGTGGGAAGCAGGCTCCCTGCTGAGCAGAGAGCCAGATGCGGGGCTCGATCCTGGACCCTGAGACCATGACCTGAGCTGAAGGCAGAGGTTTAACCCACTGAGCCACCCAGGTGCCCCAAAGCCAGAAATTTTTTAAAAAGAAAACCAGTTGAGACTTAAGTGTTTCCATACAACAATGATTTACAGACTGAAGATTCACTTCTGGAAAAGTCTTTAGACAAATAAGTGGCAACAAAACCAAAAGAAAAGCCAAGTCACAAAAGTCCCAGGAGAGGGAGGTAGGATCTGATTCCAGAGTTACCACATTATATTATCAAAATGTCTACTTTTTATCAAAAAACTATGATATGCAAAGCAGCAGGAAAAATTAGTAGAAACTATCCTGTGATAATTGGGCTTACTAGATAGAGACCTTAAAGTATCTATTATAAGTGTATTCATTGAATTAAAACATAATTAAGGAATGAAAAAATATAAAAATATATCCCACCAAATAGTATTAAAAAAAATAGAAGAAAAAAGCAAATAGAAATTCTGTAGTTGAAAAGTGCAATAACTGAAATGAAAAATTCACTAGAGGGGCTCATGAGCAAATTTGAAGAATCAGTGAACTAGAAGATAAGTCAATAGTGGTTATCCAGTTAAGAATGGAGAAAAATGAATAGAGCCTTCAAAACCTGTGAGACACCATAAATAGACTCTTAGAAAATAAGGAAATAAGAGAAAGGGATGGAAAAATATTTAAAGAAAAAGTCCAAAAATCTTACCAAATTGTATTAAAAATATCAATTTACATACCCAAGAGGCTCAGTGAGCTCAAAGTAGGATAAACTCAAAGATATGGGCACCTAAACACATCAGACTATTTAAAACCAAAGGCAGGGAGAGAATCTTGGAAAACAGTAAGAGAAAAGCAACTCAGCACATAAAAGCAATCCTCCGTAAGATTAGCAGCTTCTCATCAGAAACCGTGACAGTTAGAAGGCAGTGAGATACATTCTAAATGCTGAAAAGAAGATGTCAAGAGAATTTTATATCCAGCAAAACTACCCGGGGCAGGGGGAAGAAAAGGTATAAGATAGTAATGTAAATCCATATAGAGTAATAAAAAACACTGGGTAAAGATAATTATATTGGTATAATAAAAGATAGTTTAAATATATGTTTGTTAACAGTTCTAACTGATTTAAAAGACAACTGGATGGCTCGGTTGAGTGTCTGACTCTTGATTTTGGCTCAGGTCATGATCTCAGGGTCCTAAGATCAAGCCCTGTGATGGTTTCCACACTAGGCGGGGAATCTGCTTAAGATTTTCTCTCCCTCCCTTTAGCAGTAACAGCAAAAAAAGGCAACTAAGTAAAACAATTACAAAATTGTGTTCATGCACTTACACACTCAAATGATAAAATACATATGTCCGTAATAGCACAAAGGGTGGGGTCGGAGGAGAGAAGAGCTATATTAGAGCAAAATTTCCACCTAAGTATTAAAATTAACTTAATGATGATCTGAACTACATTTTTAAAAAATTCATACACTAATTATAATCTGCAGAAAACCACTATAAAAATAACTTCTAAAAATAATAAAAAACAGCAATAAGGAACAAAAGAGTTATCCTGGGGAATTTCTGTTTAACACAAAAAAGGCTAAGAGGAATATAGAACCAAAAAAGATGTAAGAGAAACAAATAAGCACAGTAGTAGGTATAAATCCTATCGTATAAATGTTAAGTGTAAGTGGATTACACACTCCCAAGATGCAGAGATTGGTGGAATGGGTGAAAAAAACAGCCAACTACGTACTCTTTATAAGATAAATTTTAGAGTCAAAGACACTAATAGATTGTAAGTAAAAAGATGGAAAAAGACATTTCATGCAGACAGTAACCAAGGAGCTGGCATGGCTCTATTTAAATCGAACAAAATCAACTGTAAGTAAAAATTGGTGCTAGAAACAAAGCAAACCATTTTATAATGATAAAAGGGTCAGTTCAGCAGCAAGTATAATAACAATTATACATACACTTGAACTGTTTTGAAATACATAATTTATGGAATTGAAGGGAGAAAGACAATTCAACAAAAGTAGTTGGAGACTTTAGTACTCTACTGTCAGTAACTGATGGAACAACTGGACAGAAGAGCAGCAAGTATATAGAAGATTGAAGAACAGTATCATCCTAATGTAATGGATGCACATATAGCACACTCCACTCACGAACAGTATAGTATACATTCTTTTCAAGCAAGCGTGGAACATTCTCCAGGATAAACCATATATTAGGCCATATAATAACGTTAATACATTTTAAAGGATTGAAATAATAAAACTCATGTTTTCTGACTAAATGGAATTATTTTAGAAATTAACAATAGTTAATTTGGGAAATTGACAAATATTTGGTAATTTCTAAATAACCCTTTGGTCAAAGAAAAATAGGAAAGTTAGAAAATATTTTGAAGTGAATATAAAAAAAAATCATATTAAAATCTGTGCTAGCAAGGGTACCTGGGTCTTTCAGTTGGTTAAGCATCTGCCTTTGGTTCATGTCATGATCCCAGGGTCCTGGGATCAAGCCCCATGTTGGGCTCTCTGCTTGTTGGGGATCCTGGTTCTCACTCTACCTCTCTGCCACTCCATCTGCTTGAGTGCACTTGCTATTTCTGTTAAATAAATAAATACGATCTTTAAAAGAAAATTTAAAAAAGAATCTGGGCTAGCAACTGAAGCAGTGCTTAGAAGAAATGTCTGTTTTGGATGCCTGGCTGGCTTAGTTAGCGGAGCGTATGACTCTTCATCTTGGGTTCGTAAGTTTGAGCCCCATGTTGGATTTAGAGATTACTTAAAAATAAAATCTTTAAAAAAAATAGAAGAGATGTCTGTCTTCAGCTGTTTATATTAAAAAGGAGAAAGACCTCAATAATCTAAGCTCTCACCATAAAAAAAACTATAAAAAAATAATAAAGCCAAAGACAAGCAGAAGGAGGAAATAATAGGGTGGAAATTAATGAAATAGTGAACAGAAAAATGATAGAGAAAACGATCAGTAAAACTAAAGTTGGTTCTTTGAGCAGTACCTTGGTGGCTCAGTTAGTTAAGCATCCAACTCTTTTTTAAAAATTATTTTTATTAACATATATTATTTGCCCCAGGGTTACAGGTCTCTGAATCGTCAGGCTTACACATTTCACAGCACTCACAATATCACATAGCCTCCCCAATGTCCATAACCCAACCACCCTCTCCATGCCCCCACTCCCCCCAGCAACCCTCAGTTTGTTTTGTGAGATTAAGAGTCTCTTATGGTTTGTCTCCCTCCCGATCCCGTCTTCTTAGCATCCAAATCTTGATTTTGGCTCAGGTCATGATCTCAAGGTCATAAGATCAAGTCCCACATGGGCTCCATGCTGAATGTGGAGCCTGCTTAGGATTCTCTCTCTCCCCCTTCTCTCTCTGCCCCTCCTCCTCGCTTGCACTCTCTCTTAAAAAAAAAAAGAAAGAAGGAAAAAAAGAATAAAGAAATTGGTTCTTTGAAAAGAGCAACACAACTGGCACACCTTTAGGAAGACTAAGAAAAAAAGACACAGATCACTAATACTGAGGGAGGGACGTCTAAGTAGTTTAGTTGGTTAAGCATCTACTGCTTGATTTCGGCTTAGGTCATGATCTCAGGGTTTTGGGAACCAGCCCTGCATTGGGCTCTGTGCTTAGCATGGAGTCTGCTTGAGAATCTTTCTTTCCTTCTGCCCCTGCTTACATGCTCCCTCTCTAAATAAATAAATATTATTTCTTTGTTTAAATAAATAATAAATAAATAAAATCTTAAAAAAAATGAAAGAAGGGAAGTTACTGCTGACTGACCTTCAGATAATAACAGTAGAATACTCCAGTATTACAGATTACAGTAGAATATTCCAAAGTACTATATGCCATCTTAATGTAGATGAAGTGAACAAATTTTAGAACATGACATATTACCAGAATTCACTCAGAGGAAGTATAAAACTTGAATAGACCTATGAAAAGGAAAGAAATTGAGTAACATAGTATTCCTACAAAGAAAGGCAGAGACCCAGATGGCCTCACTGGTAAATTTTATAAAATGATAAGAAATGATACTAGTATTCATAAATTCTTCCCTGAAGAATTTTCAAAACAAGAAGTCCAAGATATCACATGGATAGAAAAACAGACTAGTATTCTTCATAGACTATAGATGCAAATTCCTTGTACAGAATATTAGCGAAGCAAATTCAATGGTGTATTTAAAAGATTATCACTATGACAGTGTGAGATTTATCCCAGGAGTAACCAGATTTGTTTAATATCCAAAAATCAACATAGAAAAGGTATTTGCAAGATTCCATATCTGTTGATGATTAAAACTAACAAGTAGCAGTAAACTTCCTCACTTGATAGAAGATGTCTCTGAAAAACTACTAGGGAATATCATAGTTACTGGTGAAAGACTGAATGCTTTTCCCCTACAAGTAGGAACAAGTCAAGGGTGTTCACTTGTCTTCTTTGGTTCAGCACAGTACTGGAGATTCTAGCTAGTACTGCCAGGGAAGAAAAGTAAGCATAAGATACCCTGATATGAAAGAAAACATTAGACTGTCTTTATTTGCAAATGATGCCATCCCATATATAGAAAATTTTAAGGAATCTTAAAAAAGAAAATTAGAACTAACAATTAATTGTTCAGGTGGGCCACAGGATAAAATAGCAGTATAAAAAATAATTTTCTAAACATGAACAATATACAGTCTAAAAATAAGATTCTGTTCAGAATATCATCAAAAAGAATAAAATACTTAAGGAATAAATTTAATAAAGTAAGTGCAAGACTTGTACACTGAACATGACAAAAATTTGCTGAGGGAAATTAAATCAGATATAAATAAATCAGACATTTTTGTTCATAGGTTGGATGACTTAATATTGTAAGATAATTCTGCAATTGATTTATAAATTCAACTCAATCTGTAAAAATTCCAGCAGGCTTTTTTCCAGGAAATGATAAGCTGATCGAAAATTTATGTGGAAATGCAAAGGACAGGAATTGCCAGAACAATCTTACAAAAGAACAAAGTTGGAGGATTTTTTTTTTTTTTGTTCTACTGAATTTCAGAATTTTAAAGCTACAGTTAGTTATGGGCACCTGGCTGGCTCTGTCGTTAGAGCATGCAAGTCTTGATCTGGGAGTTCTAAGTTCAGGTTTCTTGTTGGGTGTAGAAATTAACTTACAAACAAAATCTTAGGGGTGTCTGGGTGGCTCAGTTGGTTATGAATCTGTCTCTTGATTTTGGCTCAGGTCATGATCTCGAGGTCACGTGCCCCATGTCAGGCTCCTTGCTCATCAGGGAATCTGCTTGAGATTATTGCTCCCTCTCCTTCTGTCTGCTCCCCATAAATAAATCTTTTAAAAATAAATAAATGAAATCTTATTTCTTTTTTAAAGCTACAGTTACACAAGATGTGCTGGCAGGAATTAGACATATATAGATCACTTGATTAGAATTATGAATCCAGAAGTCAGTTCATTTTCAACAAGGGTGCTGAAGCAGTTCAGTAGAGAAAAGGTTTGTTTTTAGTTCTTGCTGGGACAACTGACGCAGCTCCATCCCATGCAGAAAGATGAATTTGACCTATATTTCACACCATACAGAAAAAGTAACTTAAAATTGATCATAGACATAAATGTAAGAACTAAAACAAAGCTACAAAAAAAATAGAGGAAAAATCTTTAAGACCTTGGAATTATCAAAGATTTTTATGAGATTATAAGAGAAAGATAAATTGGATCTTACCCAAATCCAAAATTTCTGTGCTTCAAAACGTACTGTTAAGAAAATAAGAAAGGCAAGCAACAGAATGGTTGAAAATATTTGTAAAACTTTTTTTTTTTTAATCGTATCTAGACTTTTCAAAGAACTCATGTAGGAACTGTCATGTATTACTAGTGGGAATGTAAAATGGTACAGTCAGCAGTTTGTCAGTTTCTTAAAAACACAAAGTTACCACATGATGCAGTAATTAACACTTCTTAGACATCTACGTGAGACCCAAATACATCTCCTCACAAAGACTTGAATGTGATTGTTGATAGCAGTATTAATTTTCATAACCAAAGGGTGGAAACAAATGTCCTTCACCTGGTGAGTGGGTCGACAAAATGTGGAGTATCCATATAATAGGTAGTATTCAGCAATAAAGAAGAATGAACTATTGACATGTGTTAAAACATGGATGAACTTCAGAAACTTTATGTAAAGTGTAAAAAGCCATACATAGAAGCCATGTATTGTCTGAAAGGAATGTATTGTAAGAAAAGGTAAATTTGGGATGCCTGAGTGGCTCAGTTAGTTAAGCAGCTACCTTCGGCTCAAGTCATGATCCCACTGTCCTGGGATCGGGTCCCACATCGGGCTCCTTGCTCAGCAGGGAGCCTGCTTCTCCCTCTGCCTCTGCCTGCCTCTCTGTCTGCCTGTGCTTGCTCTCGTGCTCTCTCTCTCTCTGACAAATAAATAAATAAAATCTTAAAAAAAAAAAAAAAAGAAAAGGTAAATTTATAGAGAGAAAGTTAGATACAGTGATTGCCTAGGGCAGTGAATGGTAGGTAAATGGATCTTACTGGGATGAGGGAACTGTTCCAAAACTGATTTATGGCTATGGTTGCACCACTGGGTAAAGTTACTAAAAATCATTGAATTGTATACTTAACAGTGAGTTGGTTTTATTGTATGTTAAATGTGTCTCAAGAAGGTATTTTTAAAAAGCAAATGCAGGGAATTATATAGCATTATCTTTAACCAGAAGCCTAAAATGTTTATATCACCTTTTTATAAAACAAGGTACATCTAAAATATAAGGATACATTTTAAAATTTTCAGTTAACTTTGAATGTTTAATACTCTGGTTTTAGAGCCAGGATCACTGGAAATACCAGTGGAACTCCCTCTCAGATTGATGTTGGCATATATGTATATACTTTTTTTTTAAAGATTTTATTTTTGTTTATTTGACAGAGAGAGATCACAAGCAGGCAGAGAGGCAAGCAGAGAGAGAGGAAGGGAAGCAGGCTCCCCGCTGAGCAGAGAGCCCAATGCGGGGCTCGATCCCAGGACCCTGGGATCATGACCCGAGCCGAAGGCAGAGGCCTTAACCCACTGAGCCACCCAGGCGCCCCTGTATATACTTTTTATGCAGCCATATTTCCTGGATTGAAAACAGAAAACCTACTATATCTTTCTTGTTTTTGAAAATCATAGCACTTAGTTTTCTGCTGTTACAGGTTTGATACCTATATATTTGATACCTATGTCCCTTCAACTTTTGATGAAAGACACCAAAACCATTTAAAATGAGCTTTGCTTTCTGTTTCTTCATTTACTACATTTTTCTCTTTTTGTTTTGTTTTACTTTGTTTTAGATCACTGTGTCCACTACTATGATCTTCGTAACACTAAGCAGCCAATCATGGTATTCAAAGGACACCGAAAAGCAGTATCTTATGCAAAGTTTGTGAGCGGTGAGGAAATTGTTTCTGCGTGAGTATCACTCTCCTGAGGTTAAGCTTAATACAGAGCTCTGTCATCATTTACCAGTTTTATAATGTCCCTGTGGGTATCTGTAAAGAGTAACATCGTGGTATATGTACTTTTTCATAAATAGAAGATTTTAAAAATAATTCTCTAATTAAAATAAATGTATATTTTGGATCGCATTGCTCACTTTTTTATGCTTTTTATGAATAAAATCCTGATGTTGATAGTTTTTAGTGCTTCAACATTTGAGCTTCAGACTGGATTTCAGCCACTGATTCTCCTTAAGAGAAAAACAACATAGTTGATGGAATAGAATGAGAAGTATTTTATCTATTAAAATCAATGTGTTATTGTATATTTACCTGCATTGCAGTATAGTAGTAGTATTTTTTTGGTTTTAAGTAATATTTGGTTGATTCTATGTTACTTGATTTCCCTGTGGTTTCATGGTAAGTTTTAAATATGTTTCGGGAAAATAAGTAAGTATGGCTTATACTTGACAGATATCCTTTGAGAAGCCTTCTGCACTAGATAATTATAATGTAGGCTTTTAGTTGTCTTTTGTTTGAAGGTTAACAAGATGTCATCTTGATAAATAAACCCCAGTTGCCAAAGTATCGTTGACAAAGTGCTTCTAACAGGCGATCTCTTCTTTCTGTTAACCCATTTCATAGTTCTTTTTATTTTATTCATTTTTGAAATACTTTATTTACTTATTTGAAAGAGAGAGCACTAGCAGTGGGAGAGAGTGAAGCAGGCCCCTGCTGGGCAGGGAGCCTGACACAGGGATCCATCCTGGGACCCTGAGATCATGACCTGAGCTGAAGGCCAATGCTTAATTGACCAAACTCCCCAGGCACCCCCCTCTTTATTTTATATTACCCTAACAATTAACCATTCTTAATTTCTCTCTTTTTTTTGTATCTGTTGTTTCTTTTCATGCTTAATGATACATTGCTTTCTTCTTTTTACCCCCCCCCCCCCACTTAGTTTCTAATCTCTAATTTTAGGAGATTATTAATGCCGGTGCCTTGGCCTTAATACTTGGTATCTCCCACCACATCTACCTCTATTCTGGTTGCTCTAAATAATAAGTTGGTAATTTGAATTGATTTAGCAAGGTAATTTGAACTGAATTACAAACAAGGGGAAAAAAGTGAGAACTGAGTTTTCCAAGGGAAACAAGGGAACTAGGTAATTAGTTCACAAACTTAAATTAGTGTTAACAGATCAAAATATATCCTGTCTTTAGGAATAATAATGGGCAGTATATAATTAAAATTTTATTCAGATTCAAATGTAAATTATATGGCAGAAATATTTTTCTTTAACTTCAGATTTATAAATGTTAAATCAGTTTGATTTCCAGTAGTTGAAATATATGTATACTTAATATTATAAAGTTAGGAAATTTGAATTGACCTTATTAATGTGGATATGTTTTTTGTATTTTCACCGATCTCTTGTCCTTCTTAAGTTTTGTGAGCCATGATTTTCTTTTCTTGACTATGTTTGAGGTTTAGAAGTTTTTAGAATAAATTTATCCACAACTTTATTTGGAAATGTTAAAAAGTAATATTAAAATACACATATATTGCCACAACGTGAATTCCTGGCCAATAAAAATTTCTATACACCTAAAGAAATATTCAGTGCAACATTGTTGAGAAAAAAATTAAAGCAACATAAATGTCTGTTGAAAAAATGATGAGAAGCAATAGAGAAGTATTTAAAGAGCTTGGAGTTGGCCTCTGTAATAAGACAGTTTCAGTCTTGGCTCTGCTGTTGACTAGCTGTGGTACCTTGAAAATGTCCTTAACTTTTTCATGTTCAGTTGCCTCATCTCTAAACTGGAGCTAATAATAGTTATTATGTTGTGACTCTTTAAATGAAGTACTAAATGTAAAGCCTTCAGCGTGGTGCCATATTCTGTGAATGTTATAGTAAGAGAAAAGATGATTTATTGTGTAGTCATAACAAAGATATCAAAATATGTTTATTTTACAGAAAAATTATAAACCAAATTATTGAATAAAGGATAAGCAATTTGGGTGGCTCAGTCATTAAGCGTCTGCCTTCAGCTCAGGTCATGATCCCAGGGTCCTGGGATAGAGGCCCACATCAGGCTCCTTGCTCAGCAGGAGGCCTGATTCTTCCTCTCTCACTACCCCTGCTTGTGTTCCCTCTATTGCTGTGTCTCTGTCAAATAAATAAATAAATAAAATCTTAAAAAAATAAAAAAGGATAAGAAATTTACAACCTAATGTGTATGGTATGATTGGAATTTTGTATCAAAAAGAAAAACAGGGATTCCTGGGTGGCTCAGTTGGTTAAGCAGCTGCCTTCGGCTCAGGTCATGATCCCAGCGTCCTGGGATGGAGTCCCACATCGGGCTCCTTGCTCGGCGGGGAGCCTGCTTCTCCCTCTGCCTCTGCCTCTGCCTGCCTCTCTGTTTGCCTGTGCTCTCTCTCTCTCTCTCTCTAACAAATAAATAAAAATAAAATCTTTGAAAAAAAAAAGAATAAAAACAACAAAAATGCTAAAAAAAAAAAAAAGAAAAACAAAAACATGGTCTTTTATTCAAGTTCTAAAACTGGCTCTGTATGATAAGATTACCAACAGTCTTTACATTCAATTAATTTTTGGCAAATAATTGCATTTGCCTATTATTTCAGTAAATAAATTACTTTATATAAACTATTCCAGTCATTCATTATTTTCCACCTCTGTAGATACAACTAAGCTGTCACAATTGGTTAAATTTAGTATGCCAGTACAATTCAGTAGTTGAAAAGTTAATCAAGTCAAGTGGGATAGAGTGTATCCCTGAAATTAAACACAATTCCCAGTGGGACTCTTGTTATTTGGTGGTGGTGGTGTGATAGTATTGATGAGTAATGTTTATAAGTAAGCACTTCCTACACGTCCAGGGACTATTAGAAACATTTTAAATAAATTAGTTTTCACGTCCTATAGAATTTATCTAATTCAATAATGTAGGAATCACTCTTTCACAAATAACTAATGAACAAAATTGAGGCCAAAGGGGCTATATAATTTTCCCAAGGTCAAAGCAAATTAATGGCATGTTGAACATTATAACTCAGAAAATCTGGCTCCATATTCTGTATCCTAAGGCACCAAACTGGATTGCCTCTAATTAGTAGGGATGCATTTCAGACCATGAAATCTTAATTGCATTCTCATTTTTTTGTGTTTACCTCAGCTCAACAGACAGCCAGCTAAAGCTTTGGAATGTAGGGAAACCATACTGTCTACGTTCCTTCAAGGGTCACATCAATGAAAAAAACTTTGTAGGCCTTGCTTCCAATGGTGATTATATAGCTTGTGGTAAGTAAAACCATCTTTTCCGGAACTTTTTAACAGGAATTTGTCCCTGAAATTGCATTCAATGAACATATACTATATACCTAGTCAGGAAGTGATCTGTACATCCAGAAAGTAGCATACTGAATTCTTCTTTGATTGTGCTGAAATAAGCATTAGTCCTTCCCTCCTTTAGTGAGCACAAACCCTCACTGCATGAAATAGCATAAGATTGTTAAATATGTTTTATAATTGTTCTCCATTGTAACATAATTTCTGTAGATACTATGTAAAAGAAAACATTAATTTCTGCTAATTTCCCAACTTCAGAGACATTATTTGTCTTCCTAAGCTTGATACTCATTTTCCCCTACAGAGCGTTCCCTTCGTTAAGCAGTTTGTTTAGATTATCCTGATCTGTTATTCTAGGGCTTTTGTTGTTGGTAATTTATACAACTTTACATCAGAAGTAGAAAAATCAAGTTAGGTAATGTTCAAATGCTTAATACACCTACTGTCTAATATATGAACTTTCATCAGTTCTTTTCAAATGACTTGACCTTTGTTTAGTAAAGTTGTATATGTAATGTAAACCCTGCCAGAGTAAATCTCTTATAATTATTCTACTTGATAGGCTACTCAAAAATAAAATTTTCCTTATAGGCCAGTTATGTAATAGAGTGTTATCTTTATTGGGGAATGGGACATAAATTTTGTAGGTTATTAAAAATCTGCCTTTATAAGTACTATAATCCCCCCTCTCTAGAAATCTTTAAGTGTCATGTAAGATTCACACTGTAATAACAAATTTCTGGTCTTCTTTAAACCTCTGCTATAAATGAGATTTGGCAGTAATTTTAACCTTACAGTTATCAATATTGTTAAATCATTTACCAGTTATTATTTCTTTAGATTTGTAAAGTATAGCTTTTTTTCTATGATTCTTTTTCTCACATGAGTCCCAAGAAATCCTGTGCTCTGGTCTTTCAAATTCAACCATAAAAGTTTTGTCTTTGAGCTTAAACATTAATTAATAATAACCTTGTGAATGTGACATCCTAGTTCTGAATTCTCCCATTCTAAACATTTATTTAAACATTTTTTTTCAGGAAGTGAGAACAACTCTCTTTATTTGTACTATAAAGGACTTTCTAAGACTTTGCTAACTTTTAAATTTGATACGGTCAAAAGTGTTCTGGATAAAGACCGAAAAGAAGATGATACAAATGAATTTGTTAGTGCTGTGTGCTGGAGGGCACTGCCAGATGGGGTAAGTGTTCATGTCAGTTTTTTCATCTTGATGTCTCATATAACTGTTTCTGTTTATGTATTCACATCTAAATTTTTTTAAGTTTAAAATAAAAATTGATATGTGATACAAATTTTCTTTTTTGCTTAGTATTGCATCATCAAAGTAAACAAGCATTTTAGGTAGTAATTGAAATATCACTAATGGAACAGCGTCACACTGATAAACTGTCTCTCCTGTGTGCCCATAGCATATTGTACATACCTCTGTTTTAGCATTATCACATTGTCTATTTATATCTCTTCTATAAGACTGGAAATTTCTAGAGTACATACTGTGTCTCATTTTCCCTATTGATCATTTATGCAGTATATACTCAATAAACATTTAGCAGAATCTGGTATTGTCTTAGCAAGAAAAAAAATGGATAAAGGAGCGTGCTTATGTACACCTAATTAAATACTATTTCAGGGCAGAATTGCTCTACAAAATGCACTTATATAAGAATATTTAAAAACATTTAATTTCTTAGTAAGAAAGTTGTACTTCTAAACTGCGAAAAAAAAGTTTTCTTAAACTTGTTACTTATTTTAAAGTATAAGCTTTCTCATAAGCTATATGAAACAGTAGTTCTTTTTATTATCTTGATTTTTATAAATAGTCACTCACTAATGTCATCTTCTTGAAAAAATAGCTCTTTAGGTGCTTACTTGGTTGTTTTTATTTTTGAACCAAAAAATTCTTCCTTGATGGGTACTTTGAGAATTCTGAGTTGCTGATACTATTTGACTTTAATTAGCTATATTCCATTCCTATCTTATTTAAAGTTCTGTTAATCAACTTCTAGTTTTGGCAGTGGTAGACTAGGTGATTTATACTAACCTTCCCTGTTAGTAGAACTAGAAAAGTTGGACCAAGTGTATTTATTTTAAAAACAACAACAGAAACCTGTTTGAAGACTTTGGAATGTAAATAAGGTAGAAAAGAATTAATAGCATAAGAATGGAAACCTGGCTTTGGAGTATGCTTTTCCTCTGGGAGCGTTTGGCATTCCTGGTAGAATGGCTGAGAACACTTATGGCAGCTTCACAGGGGGACAGGTATTAGAATTTAGTGCTCACCACTATGTGTGTGAACTTACTTTGGCTTAGGACTCCAAAAAGGGCTGTAGTCTAGGTTAAACCAGTAGAAGATAAACTCTCAAAATGATTGCAACTCCAGATCATATCAGTCCTGAAATTAAATTGAAATGATCCTGTATTGCTAGTTAAACTTAAATCCTCTTTGAAAGAAGATCTTAAAAAGATCATCTGGGAATTTATTTTGTTTTAAATTGGAAATATAGTAACTAAGTCACAGTAAATAACAGACAGACATAGGAAAAGGCAAAATATTGTGAATAAATTTAGCCTAAACAGTGGACAACAGGAACAAAATCACAGCAGCCCTGGATATCGGAATTATCAAATGTAGCTTAAAAATAACCATGCTGACAAGATAAAAGTTAAGATAGAAAATTTCAGCTGGGAACTAAAAACTATTTTAAAAAATAAAAATCCTGAAAGTAAAAAATTATAATTCCCCAAATTAAGAACTCAGTGGTTGGATTATATGGAAGAAAAGAGAGTCAGTGAACTTGTAGTACGTTAGAAGAAAATATACAGACGGAAGCATGGAGAGACAAATAGAATGGAAAAAAATACAGAAAAGAAATGAAAGGTGAAGTAAGAAAGTTTAATATATTCAATAGAAGACCTAAAAGGAGAGAAGAAATAATACAACTGAAGCAAATATTAGAAGAATTATCGTTGAGAACTTTACAAAATTGATGAAAGACATCAAGGCAGAGATTCATTAAGCCCTTGTACCCCAAAGAGTAAATTTACAATGTGAGTAGAGATTTAATATTATATTTGGACCATGAAGAGACTTCAGTTGTGCCTGAAACTCTGACTTTGGGCCTGCTTTCTCATGGTAGTACTTTGTGAAAATGTGCTGAGTTAGGAACAAACATGGAATGTTATTGGTAGCAGCTAGTTATCTCTTAAATTTACTATGAAACTCCATCTGTACTATTGCATGTGGACTTAGAGAACTGTGAGTTGGCATATTGGCTTTATATCTGTCCAAAGTGAACAATATAAGACTGACAGGAAACTAAGGCACTTCTCTGTATCTAGAACCCCATGCACCTTATCTGTCCTTAGCAACTATGTGTACTCTTCGTGTGGGTTCAGGAGAGATGCAAGAGGCTATGCATGTGTATAGTTGCTTGCCCTCCTGATGAGTTTGAAGATGTGCATGCTGAATTTCCTATCCTATATACCTATATAAAGCTAACTAACCTAGCGCAAGACTAAAGCTAATTGTGTCTGGTCCTGTGACCCCTGCTGGTGGTAGGACAGCCACACCTTGACACATCATAATCAAACTATAGAAAATAAAATGCAAAGGGAGTTTTTTCTCCATTTATTTATTTGTCAGAGAGAGAGAGAGAGCACAAACAAGGATAGCAGCAGGCAGAAGGAGAAGCAAACTCCGTGCTGAGCAAGGAGCCTGATGTGGGACTTGATCCCAGGACCCCAGGATCATGACCTGCGTCAAAGACAGATGCTTAACTGACTGAGTCACCCAGGCGTCCCACAAAGGGAGATTATTTAAAAAAAGACAGAGAAAAAGTCACTGTCTTAGAAGACCAGCAATTAGACTGATAGCCAATTTTCTCATGAAGCAATAGAAACCAGAGGTGGTGGAACCAGATCTTTACTGTGTACAGGGAAATACCTGCTGGTCTGTATTTCTCTAGCCAGCAAAAATCTCTCAAGACAAAAGCAAAATGAAGATATTTTTAGATAAATAATATGAAGAATTTGCCACTAGTAGACCTATAGTACAGAAAACCTGAAAGGATATTTTTAAAGCAGAAGGAAAAGATACAGAACCTAAAGATGAAAGTCACAGATGTCGAAAGGAATGGAAAAAGATGAAGGAATAGAAATGCAAAAAGGAATAGAAGTGGTAATATGTGGTAAATCTAAATACATATTGACTTTGTAAAGCAGTGATACCTTGTTGGATTTAATAGGCACATAGAATTAAGTATTTGATAGTAATAACATAAGCCAGAAGGGCAAATGTGATTAAAATGTTCTCAGGAATTTTCCTTGTCAGGGAAGGAGGTAAAAAAACCTAATTAATTGGACTGAAAGGAATGCATATTCTAGTTGATAGGATAACCTTTCTAAAGTAGATTCTTAAAGTGTGCTACCTAGATCAACACACCAGCATCACCTGGGAACTTGCTTTATTTCCCAGTAAAAAGATGAAAAGTTCTCTAACTCACTTCATTATCAGTCCAGATTTATTTTAAATTTGATTTTCGCATAAGTCACTTTGTGCATGAAGAGTAACCTCATTTCCCTATTTTAGATGAGGCAGAAAGTGTGAGACAGTCTTGTTTATTTATTTAACAAATATTTATTATATGTACTCGTGGTTCTAGATATAGAGGATAAACTTGAACAAAACTTTAAGAAAAATTCTGGGCCTCTTAAGAGACTTAAAATTTTATGTGCTGGAGGAGATGGAAAAACAAAATAAATAAATAGTTATATTAGAAGGTGTTGAGTGACTTGGAGGAGAACAAAGCAGGAGAGTGCGGCAGGGAGTGCTGGAATAAGGAGTTGTAGTTCCCAGTGGTGGTGACAGAATCACCTACCTGAGTAGCTGAATTAGAGCAAAGACAAGGACATAAGATGTAATCCATGTTTAAAGGTGAAAGGGTATTCCAGGTAGAGCAAACAGTTCAGAGACCTTGAAGTAAGAAAGTAATTAGTGTTCAGTGATTAGTATCAGTAATAGTGATCAGCAGTAGTGATCAATAGTAGTGATCAGTAATAGTGGCCTTCAGAAAGGAGGCCAGTGTGGTTGCACTACAGTGGACTAGGTGGAGAGTAGTCAATCTCAGAGTGGGGAAGAAGAACCATTTCAACAGAGCATTGTTTACTAAAGTCTGGACTGTGGCTTTTACCTGGTGTGAGTTGGAGCCATTTTAGGATTTTGAACAAAGGAGTGATTAAATGTGACTTCAGTTTTTTAAAAATCAGTTTGGCTGTTGGAGAATAGACAATAAGGTGTCAAGGAACCAACAAACTGCATGTGGAGAGTGAAAGAGAAAAGTCTAGGATGACACTGAGTTTCACCCTCCACCCTCGCAACTTTAGGAGTAGAGTTGCCAGTAACTGAGAAGACTACCAGAAGAAGTGCCTTAGAGGAGAACAGGAGGTGACGTTTAGATTGGTTAAGTTTGAGATGTACTTGTCTTCTGAGTGGATATACCAAGTTTGGAGTTCACAGCAGATTGTGGGGCCAGAGATAGACATTGATAGCCTGTGAGCTTGTGATGTTTAAGCTAAGAAATTGGATGGTATCTCTGCAAGGGAGTGTAATTAGATACTAGAAGTGGTGTGAATACCATACTTTGGAGAGTTCCTTAGTGTTCAGTGATTAAAGCAACAAGGAGTAATCAAGAAAGAGTGAGAAAGAGTAGTCTCTCTATAGTAGAAAACTAGTGCCTGGGAAGCCGGGTGAAAAAGTTTTTCAAGGCGAGATTGATTGGCTTTGTCAAATGCTACTAAAACAAGTAACTTGAGTAAAAAAAGTGAAAGGAGTAGTATGAGAAAGACTTGATTGGAGTGGTTTTAAGAAAGAAAGGGAAGGGAGCAGTTGGAGATAGTGAAATACAGAGAGCTGCTTTGGGGAGTAGTAAAACCAATACCATGTTAAATCTCACCTAGATTACTTTGTTAAAATATGAAATCAATAGCTGTCTCTAAAAAGGCCAAACATTTTATTGTCTTTCTGTCCTTTATTTCTATTCTACCTAATTTTGATCATAAGAAAGAGATCAATCTTATTTATTTTTGAAAAATTTTATTTTAGGGGCGCCTGGGTGGCTCAGTGGGTTAAAGCTGCTGCCTTCGGCTCGGGTCGTGATCCCAGGGTCATGGGATCGAGCCCCGCATCGGGCTCCCTGCTCTGCGGACAGCCTGCTTCCTCCTCTCTCTCTGCCTCTCTGCCTACTTGTGATCAAATAAATAAATAAAAATCTTAAAAAAAAAAAAAAGAAAAATTTTATTTTAAAAAGATTTTATTTATTGAGAGAAAAAGAGGAAGGATGGGGGTAAGGGCAGAGGCAGAGAATCTCAAGCAGACTCCCTGCTGAGTCCAAGCCTTGGTTAAGGCTCAGTCTCAACATCCTGAGATCATGACCTGAGTGGAAAACAAGAATTGGCTTAATCAACTAAACCACCTAAGCACCCCATAAATTTAGAAAAAATTTAAATGTAATCATCCAAAGGGAAGAATGGAAATTAACTTTGTAAATAAAAAGATGATTCAACAAAGGGAAGGACATCTATCTCCACCTTCACCATAAAATTTTTTTAGTTCATTCTTCTGTAGTTGTTGATCAGTTAGATGTTAGAGAGTTGATGGGGACGGTTCAGATCTTATCTTTACTGATTTTTTCTGAAAGAGATCAATTTAAGGACACTTACAAAATAGCTTAACTTTGGAAGTCTTTTTAGGTTTTGGACAAATATAAGTGGTATATCAGTTAACTGTAATGAAGTAAAATGACCTAAAATTCTTCAATTAATGATAGTATAAAAATGCATATTCTTTTATGTTGTTTGTGGCAGTGATTTAGTCATAGGGAGGGAATGGGCGATTAAAAATGAGTGATAGAGGGAAAGGCACTAAGACAATAGATACATTCTTTTAGGAGAGTATCTCAGTCTTATAAAATTTAGGTTAGTTTCCAGCAGATTAAATTTCTGTTTACTTTGCTTTTTCCTATAGCCTAGGGGTGTGTGTGTGTGTGTGTGTCTTTTTGGCCACTTCTAGGTGAAAATAAACCAGTAATTTCAAGTCCTGTTTTGAACCATCAGCCAAGATCATATATAATTCCCATTCTTTCTATTTCTACCAACCTTCATATAAACTGGAAAGAATATTATATACTGCCCTTTTGAAGATGTTGATCAACTTAATTGTAGTATTTATTTTATCTTCTCTTTTATTTCACGGTACTATGGAAGTTAACAGCATGCTCTCCTACCTTCATGTTTGCTGTGTGGTCTGTTTTGCTTTAGGATTACAATTTTTACTTTTAATTACTCTCATTTAAAGACAATGTTTTTAATTTATGTAAAGATTTTATTAATTAGAGAGAAAAAGAGCACGAAGTGTTGGGTAGGGTAGAGGGAGAAGAAGAAGCAGACTCCCTGCTGAGCAGGCATTCTCAATGAGTGGTTTAAGGGGCTCCATTTCATGATCCCGTGCACGAGCCCAGGACCCTGGGATCACAACCTGAGTCAAATTGGGCAGATACTTAACTGGCTGAGAAACCCAGGTGCCCCTAATGTTGTTTCTTTTAGTCTGAGAGGCCATACTTTGTCCTTTGTCTGTTTTTCTTTCCTATGTTTTTCCTGTGATTCACTTTTAGTGTTGCTGGACAGATCCTTCTGTCCTTTGTTTCTTAGCTTTTGTCTTGTACTGGTAATGGCTCTATCATTTCTACCACTAAAATGCCAAAATCTCTTCAACCATATTTAATTTTCAAAGCATTTTAAGATGTTTTATTTGGACTCTAGTAAATATTCCTTTTGCTTTCTAGAAGAATTTTAATTGCAACTTAGGCCCTCTCTAGAATAGAAATGGTAGTGTTACATAAATGAAGAATACAGAATTGTTTATTTTATGTTTTGTTTTTTTGTTTATTATTTTAATTCACTTGAAGACATTTTAACTATAGAAACCTTAGTAGTTTAGAGTTATTAATTCAAAGATGTTCTATTACTGCCAAATTATTAGGGTTTTTCCTCCCAATACTAAATCTTATTATTTACATTGCCTATTTCAGTCTTTCAATTATTTTCATGATTTTTTAAAAATATGGATTTTTGAGAAATAACTACTAGAAATAACAGATCATTTTACCTTTAGGATTTCAAATTTAATTTCATCACTGTTTTTTTTTAAATATAAATGAGAACTCTATCATGTTTCAATTGCTGTAATAAAGGAACTATAATATCCACTTACTTGAAGAAGCAACTATAAATTCTAAAGTTGTATATCTGAATATATTGAATCCATATCGCACATTCAGATACATTCCATTTGCATGATTATACAATCTTTGAAGTAAGTGTGGTTTGCTGTATTTCCATTCATAGCTGTCAGCTCTATACTTTTGAATGTAGAGAATGGTGGGCTTAGTAGGCTGCAATTTTAATTCATTTTCTGACTCTACTTTTTAAAAAAATACCACATAATTTATTTGGCCTCTTGTGTCTGGATGTAGTAAAATTTACTGATACTTCTTGGAAATAACCATTATCTGGATTAATAAAGCCTATATGTAGTCAACAGTGTATGTCATTTCTAGTTTCATCCTTTCTTTCTAAAATATGCTATTCACAATTTTCTATAAGTATTAATATGTACTAACAAATTTTGTTTTTTGCCTGCCTCCCTTTCTCCCTCCCTCCCTTCCTTCCTATGGCATCCCTAAATACTCAAATCCTTTTAAGTATATCTAAAAGCAGTAATGATATGGTCAGGATAACTCATTAACTAAATAATTATCCTTAGCTAATTTATATTTGATTCAGAGAAAAATTTTTACAATTTTAAGAGGGTGTGGGAATCACTGAATGTCCTTGGCAAACACTTTGATGGAGTGTAATATCATAATCTTGGAACATTATTTCTTAGGCTTTTTTACTAAATGGCTGTTATTGTAATTTGTTACTCAAAGAAACAATTAGAAATGAATACACGTATATTTTAGAAAATTTATTAAAAAGTAGAAAAATATCTGTTATCACTTTTTCCAGAAATATCCGATAGTAGCATTTTACTGCAGTTAATCTTCATGTTATTTTCCATTCATGGGTCCTATTTTTTTTTAATAAAATTGAGTATTTTACATATTATCATTAGCTTTTTTATTTTTTTTCATGTATTCTTTACCTTTTGCCTTTTTTGTTTTTAAGAGATTTTATTTATTTGACAGAGCTTCAGCAAGAGAGGGAGTAGAAGGAGTGGGAGAGGGAGAAGCAGGCCCCCCACTGAGCAAGGAGCCTGATGTGGGGCTTGATCCCAGGACCCTGGGATCATGACCTAAACTGAAGGCAGATGCTTAACGACTGAGCCATTCAGGCGTCCCTTCCTTTTGCCTTTATCATTAACTCTTGAAAAGAGTATTTTCAGTGGCTGTGTATTATTCTATTCTAAGAATTTACCATACCGGCATACCAGTGTTTTGTTGAGGATGTTAATGTTTACTTTTTACTATTATATAACTTGAATACTTTGAATACTACTTCTTGAATATTTTTGTAATCTTTAAATTTCTAATTAATTCTTTAGAAGAGAACCTTCAAGGCTTATCCATTTTAAAAAAATGAATACTTTTAAGACTTTTGATTAAATTAGTTTGCCTTCCAGAAAAGTTTATTTACATTTGCTCTTGCACCAAGAAACAAGAACATCCAGGAGGTTCAGTTTCACCGTGTGCATCAAACATGAGATATAATACCAGTACCTCTGCCAAGTTGAAAATATTTTGTTAGTAAATATGTAATCATTTTTTATTGTTTCTCTAAGCAATTTTCTAAAATGATAACTTTTGACTATTTTTTTTACAAATTATATGCTTATTTTTTTTAAATAAGCATTTTTTTAAAGAAATTTTTGCTTGAAAGGGAAATACCATGCAATTGAGATATTGTTTTATAAACACAGTCAATTTAGTGTTTGTAATTCAAATCCATTCCACTGTCTCCCACACCCTACATCCTCCTTGAAAGTAATGCTCTGAAGTGAAGGTAAATTTGGGACACTACTGGTTGTTTATTTTTTATTTCTGTTATATCTTTTTTTCTTTTTAAATCATCACTGCTTTATTCAGAGACTGGAGTCAGGTAGAGGAGAATATGTATGTTCTCTCTCTGTGGATCCTTCTGCTAGCATGACTTAAAGCTGATGGAATGAAATATAAATTGACTCAAGAATGCAAATGCCTATTTCTGTTCTTAAGTGGTCATATCTATTTAAAGAGACACCATATTTTTGTTGGAAGCAGATCATGAGTCCATTGTCACTGCCGCTGAGACTGTAGGTACCCCCATCACTGTTTTAGCAGTTCTTTAGCACGTCATACATACTTATCTAATCTTGGGTCACCAGTTCTTTTTTTTTTTTTTTTTTTTTTTTTTTTAAGTTTTTTTTTAAGGATTTTATTTATGTGACAGAGAAAGAAGAGGAAGCAGGCTCCCCACTGAGCAGAGAGCCCAATGTGAGGCTCTCTCCCAGGACCCTGGGATCGTGACCTGAGCCAAAGGCAGAGGCTTCAACCCACTGAGCCACCCAGGTGCCCCTTGGGTCACCAATTCTAAATGGATATCTAATGGGAAAAGGCAGTATTATAAAGGACACTTAACACTTCCTTAGCTCTTCAAAAATGATTTAAAACAAATGTATATTCTCAACAAAAAACATTAGTTAATAAGGGTGGCTATTTTTCCTTGTGGCTTGAAACACCAGGGATCATATTGAAAGTTTCTGCAATTCTAGAATGAAGGTTGTCAGGACAAGGATTTTCTTAATTTCCGTCCCTTGAAACCAAGTCCAACAAAACTTGGCTTGGGAATCTGTCAACTGTATTATCACCCATACTGTACAAAGTTATAACCATATTGAGTGAGATCATCTCTTTCAGCCGTATAATAAAATATATTTTTATATTCCTATTTCTAATGAATTAATTTAATAAATTTCTAACTTTATATAATGAAACACTTTTTAAGTGTTTTAACTAAAACTTTATGTTCTTAAGATCTTTTCTTTACCTAAATCTCTCATGATTCCTATCCATTAAATATATTTGCTGAATGAATTAATATACTGCCTTTTACTATTATTTGTGTTCATGTCTCTTATCCTCTACTAACCTGCAAACTCCTTGGAAAAAAAGGCATCCTACTATATTGAGTAAGAGCACGACTATGAAACCAGATCATCTAGGTTGAGTCAGATCTTCCACATAGTAATTCTGTGACCTTGTACAAATCCCTCAACTGTACAGTGGCTCACTTTTCTCATCTATATTTTAAAATATATTTTTACTAAGTAGGCTTCATGCCCAGCGTACGGCTTGAATTTACCACCCTGAGATTTAAGAGTTGCATGCTCTATCAGCTAAGCCAGCCAGGTGCCCCCTCCCCATCTATAACATGCTGATGACAACAGTAATTTACCTATTAGGGTTATTATAAAGTTAAAATAAGTTAAGGTACATAAAGAGTTTAGAATAGTTTTTGGCATATAGTAAGAGCTATATGAATGCTTGCTATTAGTGTCATTCATTTTTATTTTTTAAAATTTTATTTATTTATTTGACAGACAGAGATCACAAGTAGGCAGAGAGGCAGGCAGAGAGAGGAGGAAGCAGGCTCCCTGCTGAGCAGAGAGCCGGTGCGGGCTAGATCCCAGGATACTGAGATCACGACCTGAGCCGAAGGCAGAGGCTTAACCCACTGAGCCACTCAGGCGCCCCTGTCGTTCATTTTTAAAATACTCTTTAGCACAAAGCAAATTGTTTGCACCTAATACGTAATTAGTATACAATTTTTATAATAAATGATACAGTCTCTTAGGCTTGTCCTTTATCTTGTTTGGTCCATAATTAATTAAATACTAATTTTAAAACTAAAATGTTGGAGTAGAAGTGGAAAATACTTCTAACATCTAATAGACTCACTTGAAACTCAGTGGTAATATCAAGATTACATAGTTTAAAAAACTAGTTTTTCTGACATCAACATTCATGGGTACCTATATAATAATTTTATAATTACCAGTGTGCCCCTTGGGATAACCCCCAGGCTTTTGCTTGTTTTCAAAAACAATGAAAATTTTAAAGTTAATGCAGCAATAGGGAAGTTGGTATTTATTATTAGCTTAATATTTTTGTTAGATTTATAGCCTGTTCTTCCTTTCCTTTCAGCATTGCTTATATTTTACAATTCAGTCTTCTCTCAAGAAGACTTAACTATTTTTCCAGTTTATATGTTTTTATCTAAGAGATAGGCATTCCTCTCCCACTCCATAAACACTGTGTGTAAAGCGCAGAGTGCACACAACCAGAGAAGCTAAAGCACATGTAAAAAGCCTGTCTGCTTTCATTAAAGTACAGAATGCATCTAGAGGAAAATTTATTCATACCAGTGATTCTCAAAACTGACTGATTACCAGAATCATCTTGCGATCTTTAAAAAATAATATGAACAAAACATCTATTGTTAGATTCATGAAGCCCTATTTAGGGGGAGGAAAGATGGAGACTTGTGTTAAAAAGTCCCCCAGGCCTCCTTGGAAAATTATATGAATAATTAAGCTTGGAAACGGATGATTATGTCACCACTGGAAAGAGATTTGTTAGACATAGTAACCAAGAGGCGTAAATGGTTCTCCAGCATCTGCTAATGAGGTAATGATTATAATTATGAATATCTAGTATCTGTTAGATTTTGCTGCTCCCTTATCCCCTTGGGAAGAGACATAAATAAAAACAATAAGATGTAGTCTTTTTCCTTTCTTTAATTAAAAAAAAATTACCCTTAATTTATATTAACTTCCCACACTACTAAGCTGTTTCTGATCCTGAATTCTTCAGTGAACACGGAGAAGACAACATAGGAGCTTTTTCTTTCTCCTCTCCTTTCTTCATTTCTGTTTCTCTTTTTCCTTTTATCTTTCCTTTCCTTTCTTCTTTCCTCTAGCTGGATGGTTTATAACACTTTAGAAAATTTTCCTGACTGGAAGAGGGCCAATCTGAATGAACTCTTGTCTTGGGCGTGGAAGGAAACGAAGATTCTGAGCATGGACCCTGACTTCCAGGAAGACTGTGGCTCCCATCTCCTAAGTGCCCCACTCTTCCCTTAGCATCCAGACTAGAGTTGGGTGGGGAAGTAGAAAAGAGAGGAGACAAGAAGGTGGTGGAAAACTGAAGCAAAGCTGTAATTTATTTCTTCTCTAAGTTAATTACATTAAGTGTAAATATTCCTTGACCTTAATGTCCACTACTGTATGGACAGCCTCTGTGAAAACATTTGTTGCTTTAGATATAGTATGGTGAATATTGCAATGAAATCAACAAATAAGATTTAGTGGGTCTGCCACTCAACGTTTTAAATATATCATTATTGTTATTTTTATATGTGCTGTAATAGAATTTGACCTACATTAGAATGGTTCTCATAATTTTTCTCGTTAAATATTTTTTTTGAAATAGTATTTGTCCTTCTGAAGTATGCCAATTTTCAAACATAAAATTGACAGAAATCTTTAAGCTGCTTGGTTTTTGTTTTTAATTTTTACTTTACCTTGCTTAAGGGAAAAAAGAAATATATTAATTTGAGATAATGAATAATTTCATTATTACCCCACCACACTTAAAATTGTCCAAAATATTTTGAGATGGAAAGGATTTAACTTTGGTTTGTAAATGTTTATTTTTTGATGGTTCCTACCAAATTTCTATTAGAAGTAGTAGAAGACCAGAGAGTGAATATTGAATATCATTTCCTTGATTTAAAAGTTTTTAATGAATACTACTTGAGTTGGTTTTATATGAAGTATATGTATGAAAAATGATTATTTTCTAATTGAATAAAAATATAGTTAGCAATTACTTAAATCAGAATTAACCATGGACAGCAGCTGTTTAAGGAAAAAGTGTTTCCTGCTGATTCAAACTTGCATCCTATCTGGGGGAAAGAAATATATGTTTATATTTTACTTCACTAGTCTCACATTAATCCCTGTTGTTCTCATGATGTCTCTCTGTTGATGTGATCTTTATAGCCTTTCAGGTCTCTTACTCTGTCATTTCTTAAATCCCATTTTATGCAGCATTTTTCCAAGTAAAGCTATAAAAATTGGCGTTGGTATTTCCAGGATGGTAGATAAGTTGTTAGTGCTGAACATAGAAATAATTTGATTATGTAGATTAAAGAAAAGTCAATCTATTATAATTGCTGTAAGAAGCTATTTAATTTTGGGCCTGTTTTTGTTAGTCTTTTTTACTCTAGATAAGAAGATTAATTTGGATGAAAATATAGATTCTTTGTTTGAACTGTGATAGCCAATCAAAAGGTAAAGATAAAGGCAGAAAATAAATCCAAATCCTTTGGTTTAAATGACCAAAGTGTTTACACATTGTTGAGAATTAAATAGACAGTTGATATTGCTTATGTTTGTCTTCAGGTTCTTTGACTTTGATGGAAGTAGGAAGTTTAGGGGTGGATTATACAGAAAGCAAATCTGACTTGAAGATTCAGTTCCTTTTTGCTAATTTACTGTTTTAAATCCTAAGTTTCCAGTTATGTCTGATGGTTTTGTGACACACCAAGTATATCTTTGTGAGTTGCTTTCCAGAGGTTGGGAAAGCAAAACAGTAAAACAGTAGTAATTGCCTTTGCTTTTAGTGTTTTGTTTTTTTGGTTTGGTTTGTTTTTTTGTTTGTTTGTTTTTATTTCTCACAACATTCCAAACATGGCTTTATTTTAGGAGACCCAAGAGATTATCTTTTTATTTTAAAAATATTGCTAAGAACTGTTGTATGATTCTTATGGATCCTCATGTAGTGTTCTCACCTGATAAATAAGAAGTGAAATATTTTATTTCATGCCAAACTATCTAAATACTTCTGAAATATGTAGCTCAATATATATAATTCTTATTTTTAGCAGCCAAAAATAATTTAGGCTTCACAAATCATACTCATGTGCTCTTACTGTTTTTCACTAACCAACCAGATCTATAATTCACTTGATAATACTTGCTATTTGTACTAATGGAAGACTATAGTGGTTCTGATAAATCCAAAATGTCAACTAATAAGAATGGATAATTGTTTTAGACACTTACTGTGGATGTTTACATTTAAAAGGAGGGTTTATGCCTCTCCCAGTTAATAAGGTTAGCCTTACTGCTTCAAAATTCAATAGGAGTCTGTGTTTATGAGGAATATTTCCATTTCCTTAAAGTTTTCTGTTTTGTAAAGGTTTAAGACTTTAATTCTAAGCCTTTTACATTTCTCTGGATTTTTAAGATCTGGCAATTGTGTTTTCCTGTACTAATGGAAAGGATGAATTATTGATGGCAAATCAAATTCTAGGAACCCTTATAGGGTTCTTGCTAGTCTTGGTAAGAGAAAGCCGGGTTACCCTGTAGATTTTATACTCTCCATCAGAGTCCTCACCATATTTAAAAATAGGTTTCATTCTTTCTATAATGAAGAAGGAGAATGAAGAAAACCACTTAATTTTGACCAGAGTTGAGGTTGTTTTCTATATATTAGCGACATTGCTTTTACTTATTTTCCCTTTTCCTTTTTTTTTCTCTGCTTTCCAAGTCATCATTTTAGGGATATGGAAAAAAAAAAAGAACTTCTCAAGGGTAGTAACTTGGGTTTTTTGGGGGGTTTTGGCTTTTGTTTTTTTTGTTTGGTTTGTTTAAATCTCATATTAACTTTAAACCCCTCCACTTGATATAACCAATAGAGTGAAAGGGTTTTGTTTTTTTCGTAATATTAGTAAATTGTTCAGAGGTATGTTTTTTCTATTGACTGAGATTTATCAAAAACATAAGTTACTTATAAACTTGTGTGTATGTCTTACGTCTTTTAGTTATAAAGATTTGCATCAACCCAAATTATTAAGAATGAAACTCTTGGCTCTGAGGAGATGTGAATAAACCCTTAGGAAGAGATTCTCTCACCCAGTTTAGATGCCATGTTTCTTACTTTGTGATAGATAAGTGGCAGTTGCTTTTTAAAGTAATCATGAGGTTTTGGTTCTTTGCATGAACATGTGCATCTGAATTATTATGCACTTTTCTCTTATGCTTGCTAAAATATACAGGCTATATATCAAAAGACTCAAAACAAGTCACAATAACCACAAGCTTCCTTCTCAGCCTGTTGTCATAAATAAAGCAATGCCTGACCAAGCAGAAACTTACCTTCAGCATTTGGACCCTGTGAATCCAGTTATATCTTGTTCAAGAGACCAGTGACTTTTTTTTTTTAAGATTTTATTTATTTGACAGAGAGAGAGATCACAAGTAGGCAGAGAGGCAGGCAGAGAGAGGGTGAGGAAGCAGGCTCCCCGAGGAGCAGAGAGCCCGATGCGGGGCTTGATCCCAGGACCCTGAGATCATGACCTGAGCTGAAGGCAGAGGCTTAACCCACTGAGCCACCCAGGCGCCCCTACTTTTTTTTTAATCCCTTCATCATCTCTGCTTTAGAATGTTCTATCTTTTCTCCACCAATAAAGAACGTTTAGAAAACAGAGAATCGGGAAAATTTGTCCTGGAATAGTAGCACCTAAACAAAACCGCAGTTAATGTTCTGATGTCTGTCTTTCCAGTCTTTGGCCTGCATTTCTTAAATAGTTTTACGTTTTTGGTATACTTTGTATTTAGTTTTTTACGCTGACTACAGCTAAGCATTTCCTCTCCTTACATTATGCATTTATATTTATTATGAATTAGTTTGTCTTTTATTATTAAACATTTAGGCTGCCTCTGAGTTTTTTGTAGTTCCAAGTTATCAGTGTTTTGGGACCTATTGTTTTACCCCTTTTGTCTTGTAATATTATATTTATAATACAGAATCTTATAAGTTGGGGAAAAACTGGATCAAAGAATTCATACTTTTTAGCTTTTGATATCTTTATTGTTTTGATTTCCAAAAGCAGACCAGTTTTGGAAACTTTAGTTTCTCTTTACCAGGCCTGCAATGATTGTCAGGGATGGGAGGTGAAGGTAAGAGGCAGTGAGGTGAGAAGAGGGAGATGAGATGTGTATATTTTCATGTAGCACACTCTTTAAAATCTGTTTTCTAGGTATAAACATTGATTCTTTTGCTGTGACATCTTTGGAAAATTACTTATCCTTTCTGAGCCCACTTCCCCATTTTTGAAGTGCGTTAATACAAATATTTAATACCTCAAAGTGTTGTTAGGAAGCAAATGACATTATGCATATGAAACACTTATGCATGATAAATTTTCAGTAAATGGTAGCTACTACTAGTAACAACTTAATGTGTAAAAGTTGGAAAATTAATATTTGAGCATCAATCCTGTCCTCCTATCTTGTTCAGTATTTTGAGGAAGTTCTACAGATGAATTTCAGATACATCTCTAGGTAAAAGGAACAGCATATGCAAAAGCTTAAGAATATGAAAGAGCCCTGTATGTTTGGAGGATGTAACAGGACTAGTGGGAGATGAAATGGGAAGTGGTAGATTAAGAAGAGTAATTTTCTCTAAAGGATAATTCTGGACTGTGTTAAGAACTTTGAACCTTATCTGTGCAAGTATATAAAGGACTTTAAGAAGAGTGATTGACTCCAACTTTTGATTTGTGGTTTTATTTTAATTAACAACAACAACCAAAAAGATGTGGTAGGCAAGACAAAGGATGTGGGGATAGGGTTTTACTTTTGTCCAAGAATTTGGGAAATATATTTGAAGTTAAATTTGCAGTATCCACTGTTTTATTAGAAGGATGAAGACTCTAGGCTTATAGCAGTTAACTAGCTTTGTTGATTTAGATAAGTCACCTAACATCTGAGTTTCATTTCCCTCTTTAATTTGAAGGAGCTATATATCAGATTTTTGTTGTCCAGTTGGCCATATATGTAAAACTACTTATATGCTTATAGTAAGAGCATACTGTTTACACTAATAAACTAAACCTTGTTTTATCCCACATATACAAATTCATGAAAACATTGTTTGAGAAACTGCCTGGTTTGCATTATTTCTCTCTTGATTCAGCTTCTGAACTCACTTAAAATGGAATAACTGCCTCTAATTCTAAGATATGCGTTAGCTATAAGGAAAGAGCCCTTTTGACAGACATAACTTTGTCTCAGAAGAGAAACTTTCTTGTGTTGAAAACATGGGGAAACAAGTTTTGTAAGGGCAATTACTATAAAAGAAAATCTATGAACTGAGCTCTTTTTTTTTTTTCTTTAAAGATTTTATTTACTTATTTGACAGACAAGGATCACAAGCAGGCAGAGACGTAGGCAGAGAGAGAGTGAGAAGCAGACTCCCTGCTGAGCAGAGAGCCCGATGTGGGACTTGATCCCGGAACCCCAAGATTATGACCTAAGCTTAACCCACTGAGCCACTCAGGCGCCCAGGGCAATTTTCTAAGAAAAATGGAATTTTCTTAAGCTATTTTTAGAAATCCTTATTGAACAAGTTGTAACACCTTTCAAGGACTACACTTTTTAAACGGTTTTATTTATTTATTTATTTATTTGTTTGTTTATTTGAAAGAGGGAGAGAGTGGGGGGGGAGGGACAGAGGGAGAGGAGAGCGAGAAATCTCTGAGGAGACTCTACACCCAGCATGGAGCCCAACACGGGGCTCAATCTCACAACCCTGAGGTCTTGACCTGAGCTGAAATCAAAAGTTGGATGCCTAACCGACTGAGCCACCCAGGTGCCCCTCAAGGACTGTACGTCTAAAATATGAATATTTTACATATAACAGTGGCAAGAAAAATAATTCACTTTTTAAAAATCTCCCTAAAATTTGAACCTTTTTTGTTCCCATATTCTTTTTTTTTTTTAAGATTTATTTATTGATTTTTGAGAGAGAGAGAGAGAGCATGCACCCAAGCATGGTGAGGGCCAGAGGGAGAGAATGTCAAGCAGACTCCACTGAGTGCAGAACCCCACCCAGGGCTCGATCCCATGACATCGCGATCCAAGCTAAAACCAAGAGTTGGATACCCAGCCAACTGAGCCACCCAGGCACCTCTTTGTTCCCATAGTCTTTACTAATTCACTCTTAATGTGATGTGTCTGATACTATAATTACTACATTATGTTTTGCATTAATTTTGGCAACTTCACATTGTCAGTAAGTGTTCAGATAGACTCTTATTGTCACAGGTTAATAGAAAGTTACTGTATTTGAATTTATATTGCATCTTAATAACATCTGCTTTCATGTTCCTCTGATGAACATATTATGAGATGGGAAAAATAATAGGCCAGTGCTTTTTTCCCTTTCTGACATTTCTCTGAACTTTTGATTGTTGCAACCTAACCTGTGTGTAAAATAAAACCATCTGTACGGTAGCATTCTCATTTTTCTAACTATATAACTGTAGTCTTGGATATTTATATTAGTTATCTCTGTTAACATTGAAATACTAACAGAAATAGAATGGATGGTAATTCTAACACTTCAGACTAGTACTTAGTTGGTGTGATCAACTAGTTTTCTAGGACAGAATCCTTTTTTTTTTAAAGCTCCTTATTAAATCAAATATGTGTCTTGGTTAGATTAGCAATTACCATAGTTGCTTACTCTTAGTCGTCCTTTGGGGCTCTTTGATTTGTCTACTGTGAAGTTCTTAACTTGGAATTCCTGGAACCTACCCCACAAGGTTTTTTTAGGATATTCTTTGACCCACTAAAAGCACATGAAAAAGTTTGTCATGTCCATGTGCTTATTTTACTAAAGAGTTTATTGCTTTTTATTAGTTTCCTAAAGGGGATCAAAATATTAATGATTAAAAATTAGTGCTACAAAATGTCTGGCAAATTGACTTACTAGGTTGATGAATTAAATTATACTAGCAATACCAGTTACTAAAAATCATAAATGTTAATTTTCTGCTGTCACTTTGAATTTTATATTAATTCTTATATAGCTTAACAGATTTAAAGATTTTACTTACTTACTTACTTATTTATTTATTTTTGTGAGAGGGAAGGAGAGAGAGAGGGAGAGGGAGTAAGAGTGGGGGGGAGGGGCAGAGGGAGAAGCAGACTCCCAGCTGAGCAAGGAGCCTGATGCAGAACTCAGTCCCAGGACCCTGGGATTATGACCTGAGCTGAAGGCAGATACTTAGCTGACTGAGCCACCAAGGCACCCTAGTCTGGCAGGGGAAAAAAAAAAATCAAAGAATTAAGTGAACAGAAGTTCTTTATTTTAATCCCTTCATTTTTTCCCTCTATTTCTTCCAGTCCAGAGTCATGTTACCTGTTTATTTTAAGAGAGTGAGAAACCTTCACCAAGTCATTTTGCCTCTGTTTACCTTCTCATCTTTTTTTTTTTTTTTAATTATTTATCTATTATTTGTCAGAGAGAGAGAGAGAGAGAGAGCGAGCACAGGCAGACAGAGTGGCAGGCAGAGGCAGAGGGAGAAGCAGGCTCCCTGCCGAGCAAGGAGCCCGATGTGGGACTCGATCCCAGGACGCTGGGATCATGACCTGAGCCGAAGGCAGCCGCCTAACCAACTGAGCCATCCAGGCGTCCCACCTTCTCATCTTTTAAGAAAGGAAGTGACACAAGATTACTGCTTCGCAGGGCTGTTGTAAAACTCAAATGAGATTTTTGGCTGTGAATAAGCATTTTAACTGACATGATATGACATTCACACAAAGTACATCTGTCATATAAAGAATAGACCAACTGTATGAAGAATTCTACATTAACGTATTAATACATATTTAAGAGAAAAATTTCACAGAACTGGAACAAATAATGCTAAAATTTGTATGGAACCACAAAAGACTCTGAATAGCCAAAGCAGTCTTGAGAAGGATGAACAAAGCTGGAGGCATCACAATTCCAGATTTCAAGATAAAATATAAAAATGTAATAATCAGGGACCCCTGGGTGGCTCATTGGGTTAAAGCCTCTGCCTTTGGCTCAGGTCATGATCCCGGGGTCCTGGGATTGAGACTCGCATTGGGCTCTCCTCCTCTGCCCCCACCCCCTGGTCTCTGCCTGCCTCTCTGCCTACTTGTGATCTCTGTCTGTCAAATAAGTAAATAAAATCTTATAAAAAAATGTAGTAATCAAAACAGTGTGGTACTGGCACGAAAGTAGACACGTAGATCAATGAAACAGAATAGCGGGCCAAGA
This sequence comes from Taxidea taxus jeffersonii, assembly GCA_003697995.1. Taxonomy (NCBI): domain Eukaryota; kingdom Metazoa; phylum Chordata; class Mammalia; order Carnivora; family Mustelidae; genus Taxidea; species Taxidea taxus. Next base: position 141,104 of record ML103736.1, on the reverse strand, counting down.
AATAAACTCACATTTATATGGCCAATTACTCTATGGCCAAGGAGGCAAAAATATACAATGGGAAAAAAATAGTCTCCTCAACAAATGGCATTGAGAAAACTGGACAGCTGCATGCAAAAGAATGAAACTAACTGACCACTTTCTTTTACCATACACAAAAATAAACTCAAATGGATTAAACACCTACATGTGAGACCTGAAACCGTAAAAATCCTAGAAGAAAACAGAATAATTTCTTTGACATTAGCCATAGAAACATTTTTCTATTGCAAGGGAAACAAAAGCCAAGATAAACTATTGGGACTGCATCAGGCTAAAAAGTTTCTGCACAGCAAAGGAAACCATTAGTTTCCTTCCTCTCATTCGGGCAACCTACTGAATGGGAGAAAGTATTTGCAAATGATATATCTGTTAATAGCCAGAATATATAAAGAACTTCTACAACTCAACACCCCCAAAATAAATAATCTGATTTTAAAAGACAAGGGACCTGAATAGACATTTTTCCAAAGAAGATGTACAGGTGGCCAATAGACACATGAAGACATTCTCATCATCACTCATTATCATGGAAATGCAAATTGCAACCACAGTGATATATCACTTTTCACCTGTCAGAATGGCTAGAATCAAAAAGACAAATAACTTGTTTGTGGAGGAAAAGGAACCTTTTTACACTATTAATGGGAATGTAAATTGGTGCAGCCACTGTGGAAAACAGTATGGAAGTTTCTCAAAAAACTGAAAATAGAATTACCATATGATCCAGTAATTCCACTAATGTTTACCCAAAGAAAACAAAAACACTAATTCAGAAAGATGAGTACACTGCTGTGTTTTTACTGCCGCATTTCTTTATAATAGCCAAGATATGGAAGGAACCCAAGAATCCATCAATAGATGAATGAGTAAAGAAGATGTAGTATGTGTATACACACACATACACACACACACACAATGAAATACTATTCAGCCATAAAAGAGAATGAGATCTTGCCATTTGCAGCAACATGGATGGACCTAGGGGGTATAATACTAGGTGGAATAAGTCAGAAAGACAAATACAATGATTCCACTTCTGGAATTAAAGAAACAAAACAAGAGAAGAGAAACAGAAAAACAGACTCTTTTTTAAAAAACTAACATTTGATGTATTATTTGTTTCAGGGGTGTAGGTCTGTGATGCATCAGTCTTACACAATTCACAGCACTCACCATAGCACATACCCTCCCCAGGGTCCATCACCCAGCCACCTTCTCCCTACCACCCCCCGCCCCTCCAGCAACTCTCAGTTTGTTTCCTGAGATTGAGAGTCTTACATGGTTTGTTTCCCTCTCTAGTTTCATCTTGTTTCATTTTTCCTTCCCTTCCTCTATTTTCTCTGATTGACTTATTTCGCTTAGCATAATACCCTCTACTTCCATCCATGTCTTTGCAGATTTTTTGATGGCTGCATAATATTCCATTGTTTATATATATACCACATCTTCTTTATCCATTCATATCATCTGTTGATTATATCTAGGCTCTTTCCATAGTTTGGCAGAAACTATGGAATTACATAGTTAAATACAGAGAACAAACTGGTAGTTGTCACAGGTGAAGTGGGTAGGGAGAGATAGGTGAAATAGATAAAGGGGATTAAGACTATGTGATGAGCACTAAGTAATGTGTAGAATAGTTGAATCATTATATTACACATTTGAAACTAATAGAACACTATGCTAACTATACTTTAAAAATTCTTTTTAAAAATATCTTTTTTGGGCACCTGGGTGGCTTAGTCATTAAGTGTTTGTCTGCCACTCGGTTCATGATCCCAGGGTCCTGGGTTTGAGCCCCTCAGTTGGGCTCCCTGCTCAGCAGGAAGCCTGCTTCTCCCTCTCCTACTCCCCCTGCTTGTGTTCCCTCTCTTGCTGTGTCTCTCTCTGTCAAATAAATAAAATCTTAAAAAAAAATCCTCATTTTCTATTTTAACAAAATACACATAAAAAAAGAAAAAATAACTCCATAAAAATTGCTAATAATCTGCACATAATCTCACAAGTAAAGAGGAAAAACAGCTCAACACCTTTTTCCCAATTAAGGGGTAAGAGAAGAACCATGAGAACCATAAGAGACTATGGACTCCAGGAAACAAACTGTGGGTTTCAGAGGGGAGGGAGTGGGGGATGGGTTAACCCAGTGATGGGTATTAAGGAGGACACATATTGCATGGAGCAATGGGTATTAAATGCAAACAGTGAATCATGGAACACTACATCAAAAACTAATGATATACTGTGGTGACTAATATAATGATCAAATGAATAAATAAATAAAACAATATTATTAAACCAGAAAACAAACAAAACAAAACAAAAGACCCACCTTTTTCCTATCTAGGAATTAAATCTGTTTATTAAAAGAAGTTTCGATTGGGCTTATGTATATCAACCAGCTTAGTAAAGGTATGTTTTATGGTGTATGCCAAGAGTTATAAATAAGACTTTGAATAAATATAAAACATGTTTTATTTTTTTCCCATGTTTTACTTTTAACATGAGCTTTATAGGAAGAATTGTTTAGAGTAAAATATTCCTAATTTGAAATAAAAAGACTGTATTCATAATGTGTTTACTCGTTTTAACAGTTTGTTGGTAATCAGTATGCCTGGTGGGGGGTCCTGAAAGTATTTATAGGGACTATTAAAAAGGAATGTGGAATAGAATTTTCATGTCACATGGGTAAAAAATAACAAAAAAAGATGTTGAACTATTTGATTCTAAATTTTCTTACAAATTTAATTATAATTTTCTTTTTTTAAGATTATTTATTTATTTATTTATTTATTTGGCAAACAGAGGTCACAAGTAGACAGAGAGGCAGGCAGAGAGAGAGGAGAAAGCAGGCTCCCTGCCAAGCAGAGAGCCGATGCCAGGCTCGATCCCAGGACCCTGGGATCATGACCTGAGCTGAAGGCAGAGGCTTAACCCACTGAGCCACCCAGGCGCCCCTAATTATAATTTTCTAAATTTCTGTTCTTATAAATGAAAAATTTATTGTAGTGTAAATAATTATCTTAGCAATTGCTCTGCATTATCACCTGGATGTTTTGATGTATTAATCCTGAAAAGAGAAGCTTCTTAGTTGGGAAACTTAGTGAGTGAGTTGTTAAGAAAATAGAGTAGCTCTTCATTTTGTATGCATAGTTACACATGTTAACTTTCAATAAGATTCTTTTTATTGATTTTTTGGTGTGCAAGGTTTAGTTTCCATCCTTCTCAAAATGGTAGAAAAATATAATTTCATTTTACTGTTTGTTAATTTACTACATCTTCTTTACCCATTCATCTATTAAAGGATACTTGGGTTCCTTTCATACCTTGACTATTATAAAGAATGCCGCAGTAAAAACATAGCAGTGTACCCATCTTTCTGAATTAATGTTTTTGTTTTCTTTGGGTAAACAGACTGGAATTACTGGATCAGTTTTGTTTATGTAATTTTTTACCTCATAGTGAAGGCTATATATAAAAATTTTAGGGGCACTTGGTGGCTCAGTTGGTTAAGTAACTAACTGCCTTTGGCCGAGGTTATGATTCCAGAGCCCCAGAGTCGAGTCCCGCATCAGGCTCCCTGCTCACAAGGAAGTCTGCCTCTCCCTCTGGCCTTCTCCCCTCTAGTGCTCTCTCTCTCAAATAAATAAATAAAATCTTTAAAAAAATGTTTTTCCTTAGATCTTTACCCTTTTAAAGTTTGGCAGTCATGTTTATTGTGTAGACTATAAGTTAAGGACCAGCATAATATTCTTTTGGTATCTAGTGTTTTCTTCATATATTCTAAAGTGATTCAGACAGAGTATCTCAGATAATATTAAGATGAATTTTTCTCATTTGTGTGAGTATATTTCAGTTCTGACCTGAGACCCCTAGATTTTTCTTGTCAAAGATCTGTTTTGAATAGATTATTCCACCTGACAGGGAGTTCTAAGTGAAAGTTTTATGTTTGTTTTCTTGTTAAATATTGTGGATGGCAAATTTAATTGAGTGAATTGACTATAATTTGGATTTGAAGTCCTGGAAGTAAGAGGTTTTATTAATCTGATCTGCTAGTTCTTTTTCCCCACTTTATCATTGTTCAAAATATATATGATATTTTGTGTTGAAGTTTTATCTTGAGCAGTCATCATACTTTGTGAAATAACTGACACTTAAACTCACATTTTTAGGGAAGTAGAAATGTTTTTTTTTCCTCCAGACATGCATGCATATACATATATATATACATTTATAATTTTTTCAGAAACCATACAAATTATTATAAGTAATAGTACTCACCATTGCCAAATCACATAATGTCTTACCACATAACTTTATTCCTCTTCCATTCTTTCTCCCTTTGAAAGTGTTTTTGAGGGGCACCTAGGTGGCTCAGTGGGTTGGGCTTTGCCTTCGGCTCAGGTCATGATCTCAGGGTGCTGGGATCGAGCCTGGTGTCAGGTTCTCTGCTCGGCGGGGAGCCTGCTTCCTCCTCTCTCTGTGCCTGCCTCTCTGCCTACTTGTGATCTCTCTCTCTCTGTGTCGACTAAATAAATAAAATCTTTTTTTAAAAAAAGTGTTTTTGAAATATTCTGGAGCACCAGCATGTCAGTAAAAAAAAGGAATAGGCAATTGCTTTTCACTCTAGCTTTGTTGTGACATCTAGAGAAAAATCAACAGCAGCTCCACAGAAGGAAGTTTTAATGGCCATTAGCCTAGCATTTGAAATAAAATGTTAATGGACAAAGGGTCTATGATAACATTTTTTTAATGCTTTCCCCTGCCTATTTACCACCTGTTTCTACCACTTCTGAAAAAAACACATCCAAAGGAACATGGACTTAATAAACTGCTCCTTTAATTTTTAATTTTCATCCAGATCACAATATTTTAAAATTTCCCTTGACATTTTCTGTTTGGTCTTTGAGTTATTTGGAATTTGTTGTTTAATATCCAAATTTGGTTTCTAGTTTAATTTTGTTGTGGTCTAAGGAATATATGGCTTCTACTTTGGGGGTTTAAAATTAGTTTCATGGTTTCATATGTGTTCCACGTGCATTTGAGAAGAATATATATTCTGCTTTTGTTAGGTAGACTGTTCTATAAATGTTAATTAGGCCAACTTAATTGATACTGTTTTGCAATTTTTATATAATCTTGTTAATTTTCTGTCTAGTTGTTCTGTCAGCTATAAAGAGTGGGAATTTTGAAATCTCCAGGTATAAATTGTTCAGTTTTCTATTTCTCTTTTCAATTCTGTCAGGTTTTGATTTACGTAGTTTTGTGTTGTGTTCCATATATAATTATTATAGCTCTGTGATGTGTATAAACTCATCATTATGAAATTTTCCTTTTTGTCTATTGTCATATTCTGGGTCAGAAGGTCTATCTTGTCTGATATTAATACATTCATTCTAGTTTTTTTTTCGGTTATAGCTTCTTTGGTATATCATCTTAGTGCCTTTCATTTTGTTTGTTTATGTCTGAAGGTAAGGTGTAGATGGCATGTAAGTGTTCTTTTGTTATTCAGTCTTACAATCTCTACTTTTTGATTGGGTGTTTAAATTATTTACTTTTAATGTAAATATTGATCTGGTTTGATTTACAGATAGTCCCAACATCTGTGTCATGCCTGAATCTAGTTTAATGATTGTCTCCTCAGATTGTTTTTCCCTGAATGCCTTGTGATTTTTGGTTAAAAGCCATACATATTGTATGGGACAGTAGATACTGAAGGAAATATTTTTTATGCTGTGTATACTTTTGGGTATGCCATGTATACTTTTCGTTCTGCCACACTTTCATTGTGGGAGTTGTGTTAATGTAGTCATGATTTAGGTTGTTTTGAAGTTTATTCTTGCTATGATTACCCTCATTGGACCATATTCTAGTAATATAGTAATACTTTGTGTTTAGAGTCTTGGTTGCTTCGCCAGAGGAGTTTTCTAAGTGTGTTCTCTGCTGGGTTTTCAGTCTGCCCTTTGCACCGCTTCCCAGAACAAATCTGTCTCTTGTTAGCAGTCTTTGCTATATTCCTTGTTTATGGGGGGGGGGGGCGGTTATGAGAGGAGGGATGTTCTTTGAAGTTTTAAATAATCCTCATTCCAAGTCTGGTCCTATGAACCTAGGCCTTGGGGGTGTGGAGTTCACAATCATTTCTGCCCATCTTCTAAATGAAATGCCGGACCTAGCATATGTTCCTGCCCTTCTCCCAAGAGTAAAACATTTTATTTCCTGTTCTCCCTCAACTGCAGTTTCTCCTCAGCCTATAAGCCTCCCCTCTTTCCTCTACAGACTAATCCTTTTGTTCTGTAGGGTCATAGTAGGTGTGCATCTGCATGGTTTTAGGAAACCGGTTGCTGTTCCCTTCCTCCAGCCAGTACCACATGAGACATTTTCTGAAGATTCTCTCCATTCTTCCCAGGTGGGGATCATGGAAGAAAAGTCTAGAAGAGCATGCTACTCTCCCACCCGCCAATGTTTATAGTCGAGGGGGCCTCATATTTCATGCTAGGCACCTTGTAGTATTTTATTAAACATGACCTTAAAATTCCTGCTGGTTTATCCAGCTGTTTCTGGTTCAGGTAAGCAAAGACTGTAGCATTCTTTTTCCTGCAGGTACCAGTTTCTTCTGGTTTTTAGATTTTTTTCCCTAACCAGTTCTTTAACAGGTTCAAGAAATGTCATTGATTAGCAGTTCAGTTTTTTTGTTTTTCTTGTTGTCATAGGGGCATTGCTCTTTCCAGCTTTCTCCATCTCTAAGCTGTACTCTCTAGTTTTTAGTACTTGTATTACTTCTACAGATAGAAGGGGTTTTTAACAATCACTTTTAATTATCTTAGACTTATTCCTGGTATTTAAATTTGTATATTGTCAGCATATTTCAGAACTCTATTAATAGTAATAGGTTTTTGATTTCTTACAACATTTTGGGATAATTATCTTTTGCAAAATATGGTTTATAATGTATGTTCTTCTGCAACCCACCTCTCCCTTGCCATTACCACAGGTAATCATTTAGTTAAGTGACAAAAGTAATCTCGATTACAAAAGACAAACTCAGTATCTGAATTGGTAGTAGCAATGAAGTCATCTATTTGAAATTTGTTTGCTAACAAAAGTCTCAAGACCTACTTAGCCAGGGACAAGAATTTTTTGAAGTGTGAGGAAAGTATTTATGGTATCTTGAAGTTATAATGTAACATCGTAACTCATCAAGCATTATAATTTGAGTCTCAAATAAGGAAAGTTTCTCTAAAGTTTGCCAGACTTTTTAAATGTAACTGACAGTTGTGAAGACACATTAAAGCCAATTTGGTATTCTGCTAATGAACCATGGGGATTTCTGTAGAAATTCAGACAATATAGACTATCACTGTGATATACTACAACATGGAAAGTATTGGATTAATTTTAAAAATTTTATTAAATACACTCCTATTCTTCAGTATTCTTTTCTTAAGATTTTATCTATTTGAGAGAGAGAGAGAGAGTGCACAAGCAGCAGGGGAGTAGGCAGGGACACAGGGAGAACTCTTATCCTGTTCATCTTGGCCTTGTCTTGGCTTTGCATGGGATCAGGAAAATAGGCACTCAGTAATTTTGTTTTTTTAAATTAACAAGTAAATCTTTTTCACTTCCCTCTCACCAACCCTTTGGCCAATAGCAGAAAAATGCAGACTTCTCCTTTCTCTGAATTCAACACTTATAGACAGTTTCTGGTGTCTGTACTAGTGTTTTTTCAAAGCATGGTTTTACTGATTATCTACTTCAGAATTATTGATTTCCTGGGATTTGTATTAAAAATGCAAGTGTCTAAACCTCAGACTTACTAAATTAATGTTTCAAAGAAGGTGAGACGCAGGAACCTCTCTGGTGGTGGTTTTATTTCTTTATGGAATGCACAAATCTCTTCTTTCTTTTTATTAAATAGCCTAAAATTACATGGGAGAAACAAAGATCCCATCCCCAGTACATCCAGTGTTGATCCCACTTGTGGAAATTCGTAGAGATCCAGTAATGTATCCGTTGGAGATGGACAAAAAAGTGTTTCTAGCAGTGGCCACCACAGACCTGTTCTTCATTTCAGAGGGGTAACTAGGTATTATTATCTCAGACCCTTCCAAGAGCCACATTAGGATTCTAAGTCCCCATGGAATTCAGTCACTTTGGAAGATGTTGTAAAGACCAGCTCCAAGGGCAACATTGGATAATAGGCTGTGATTTCCCTCTGATCTCCTCAATAGCACAAATAAAAGCTAGAACATTCTTGTAGTAAATCAGGATCTTAAAGCTGGAGTCAAAGATGTGTCTCCCAAAAGGTAGCATGTCCTGATGTTTAATCAGCCAAATTTGACCAGACATTTACTAATTTATTATAAAGGAATACAATTCAGGGAAAGCCAAATGGAAAAGATGCACAGAGAAAGGTGCTGCTGCTGCTGCTGCTGGTGGCAGCAGTGGCGGAGTATAGAGCTTTCTTGTTCCGGGCAAGCCATCTTCCTCACTTGAACGTGTTCACCAGCCTGGAAGCTCCAGAGTCTTCATTTTTAACACACTGCTCGTGGATTCATAAGTAATAAAGTACTATAAAGTATCAGTTCTTGAGCTTTTTTTTCCTTCTTATATTTGCTTTATAAGTACTTGCTGAATTAACATATTTCATCTAACTAAATTTTCAAAGACCCTAAATGGCCACAAAAAGCAGTGAGATCTGTTTAAAGATTTTATTTATTTCTTTGTTTGTTTGAGAGAGAGTGTGCATGAAGTGGGGGGCAAGTAGAGAGGGAGAGGGAGAAGAAGAGAATCTCAAGCAGACTCCGTGCTTAGCTTAGAGCCCGACACGAGGCTTGATCTCACAACCCTGAGATTGTGATCTGAGCCAAAATCAAGAGTCTGATGCTTGACTAACAGAGCCACCTGGACCCCTCACTGTGAAGTCAGTTTAAATCAGTCATTGAGCTCAGGAATTTATTCTGTACAACCAAAAGAAATTTATTATGAAACGCCATTCCTTTGATTTTTCTATTCAACTTTCGACATATTAACATCCTTATTTCCTTTTAGCTGTATCTTCTTCCAAGTCATTAAATTAAAAATTTCTGTATTGCTTCTCCTCCCTCTCCCACTTACTTAAATCCTCTCATCCTTTCCCAGCTCAATCCCTACTTTTTTGTTCCTCTGTCCTTGGTTTCTGGGTTTTTTTTTGTTGTTGTTTTGTTTTTGGTTTTGGTTTTGGTTTTTTTTGGTTTCTGGGTTTTAACAGTTACTGATGCACCTATAGAATGCATTTTACCAGCTGCCACTTAAGTATATTCTTCTCTAATTGTACCTCGTTTAGCATTGCCCCTGTTATATTCCTTGCTTCTACTTTGAGAGCAAAAAATAACACCAGTAGCTGTTATAATTAGTTCTACTTAATTTTCTAGGAAAGAGTTAAGATAAAATTTAAATCTCCTTAACCTAGGGAGCGTACTTTATGTTTTTTAATCAATTTTATAAGATCATGAATATGGTGACTGTGATATACTAGGACAATCATACTTCAGATAACGCCTTCTTTCTTTCTTTCTTTCTTTCTTTCTTTCTTTCTTTCTTTCTTTCTTTCTTTCTTTCTTTCTAAGATTTTATTTATTAGAGAGAGAGAGAGAGGGAGAGAGACGCACAAGCTGCGGGGTAGGGAGGAGCAGAGGGAAAGAGAGAAGCAGGACTCCCAACTCAGCCCCAGGACCTGAGCTGAAGGCAGGCGCTTAACCAACTGTGCCACCCAGGTGCCCACTAACTGCCTTTTAATTACAAAGAAATTTAGGTTGAGGTACCTGGCTGGTTCCGCTGGTTAAGCGTCTAACTCTTGGTTTTGGCTTAGATCATGATCTCAGGGTCATGAGATTGAGCCTAGCATCAGGCTCTGTGATAAGTGTGGAATCTGCTTATGTTTCTTTCTCCCTTTCTCTCTGTCCCTCCTTGCTGCTACCTCTTTCTAAAATAAATCTTTTAAAAAAATTTAGGTTATAGTATTCTATTAAGAATAATTGCCGGGGCGGGACGCCTGGGCAAGGAGCAAGGAGCCCTCCATCTCCCTCTGCCTCTGCCTGCCACTCTTTCTGTCTGTGCTCATGCTCTCTCTCTCTCTCTCTCTCTCTAACAAATAAATAAATAAATAAATAAATAAATAAATAAATAAAATCTTTAAAAAAAAAAAAAAGAATAATTGCCTGGGTGGCTCAGTGGGTTAAGCCTCTGCCTTCGGCTAAGGTCATGATCTTAGGGTGCTGGGATAGAGCCCCGTGTCAGGCTCTCTGCTCAGCGGGGAACCTGCTTCCCCCTCCCTCTCTGCCTGCCTCTCTACCTGCTTGTGATCTCTCTCTCTGTCAAATAAGTAAATAAAATCTAAAAAAAAAAAAAAAGAAGAATTCCCACTTATTTGTTTGGTGCCTATAATATGCCAGTTCCTTTTTTTGGTTAGGTACTTTACTGTGTTTCCTTTGAGTTTTCATAAAAATTCCGTGAAGTACCTAAAATTATCTGCTTTATAATTGAAGAAATTGAGTTTCCACGAAGGTGAAGCCAGTACCGTGACAGAACCAAACTACAGTCCAGGTCCCCGTGTCTTAAATTCATTACTGTTTCTTCTGTATTACGTGGTATCCTTAAAGTAGTACAGAACTCTTGAAATAGTTTGCCAGAGTATTCTGGAGGAAATGTGCAAATAGTGCCCTTAGAAATGCACAGTTCCATGACCAGAGGCCCTCTGCAGTATTCATTGGCAGTATGGAGTAATTGTTTTCTGTTAGATATGTGATTGCAAGCACATTGTTCTTAAGCTTTATTCAAGGGTGTAACCAGGGTCCAGAGGTATTGATATGTGAGGGAAGTTATGGGTGTCTAGAGATAATATTAGAGTTGTTTTGTGTCAAGGAAAATTAACTTGATTAGGGCTGGGTAATGAGAAGGGAGGAGAGTTTAGAAGGCCTTGGGAATAAAGGAAAGTTGGTGGATGTATGTGATTTTTTTGTGTGTGTATTTCAGTCCTCCTTCCCTTGTACATGTTCTTGGCAACCTGTATTCCTAGAGTAAAGATCACTTTGGTTTTTATATGCTGCATAGTTTTTTTTTAATGGTTCTTTTTCTGTTTCTTTCGGAATCCTATTTCTTTCTATAGTTTATTTGAATGCATTGAAGGGTATTTAAATGAGAATCTAATGCAGTTGGAAGTTGCTGTAGAAAGACGGGATAACTGAAGCCTTCTTGATAATGAAGCACACCAAAACTGGAACCTGCAGGAACGAACTATGTGGACAAATGGAAAAATGCCTTTTGTCTACAAATTGCAGTGATCCTACATAAACATGGAGGTCTCTGTCTGGCTTAGGACAGCTGTCTAAGTCTGATCGTTCCCCTCCATACAACCTTTAAACTAGCATTCCAAGTACTGCTATCTGTGCTATTTTGTTTACTGTTTTAGTGTACGGAATTTTTAATAGACATAAAATGAGGTTACTTTGGCGTCCATCTCAATTGGGTTATAGATACTTTATGGTCTTAAGAATAGGTATTGTTTGATTGATTAAGGAACCTACAGCCAGGAAGTGGACTGAATATAGAAATATTATTTTCTGATCATTGGCTTAACTAATCAGGGTTATCAGTAGAGGTCAATCAATATTTTAGATATGAAGATGCTAATCAGATGTAGCTTGTATGAAGTTTCTTGTTAGAAATTGATTCATCATTAAGAAAGTGATATTTCCAAAAACAGTTTATGTAAATTTTTAAGTCTATAACAGATTTGAGGAATGATCATTACCAGGAAAAAGCTAGCTACTAAGTATTAACTTCTTAGCACTAAATTTGAAATCTTGAGTTTTTCATTGTGTGTGTCCTGTCAGCAGGGGAGGGAGCTGTCGTCAGGGGAGGGACCTGTGATAGCATTGCTAATTCACAGCACCAGGGTGTGCTGTAAGCACACCACAGCTGGGTTTATTTATAACTAATTGCATGGATATCTGTCTTTGTTTGTGGCTTTGAAATTTCCATATATTTCTTATTCTGAACAATTACTGTATGAATTATCGAATCGTAGCCTTATTTTTCTAAGCTCTGTAGAGATCATTAGTCTACTCTTTATTTTGATGAACCATTTTAAGATTTTGTACTACTTGTATTATTATTATTTAAAGGTTCTATTTATTTGAGACACAGAGAGCATAAGCAGGTGGAGGGGCAGAGGGAGAGGGAGAAGCAGATTCCCTACTGAGCAGGGATCTGGACATGGGGCTTCATCCCAGGATCCTGGGATTATGACCTGAGTCAAAGGCAAGAGCTTAACCGACTGAGCCACCCAGGTGCCCCTCACTTGTATTATTTGTGCTTTGCTTCTTTACACAAGAAATTAAAATCTAGATTCAAGACCCTTCATCAAAATGACCTCTGAGTAAAAATCAAGAACCTAAATATTCAAGAAAAATAAATATTCAAAAGGGAAGAGACTGCCTTATGACTGAATCTATCTCAAGGTGTGTTTACAAATAAATTTGAGAGTTGTCCTCACCACTCTAGTTATTTTCTAGGATGTTTCAGCCAAGCCCAGGAAATGTAGTACTTATTTAACTTATTTAACCTTGTGTTCTTAAATCCTTTTCAAAGCAGTCATCATTTTGAATCTGCTTGCTACCATGTTCTTCAATTTCATCTTCCATATAGCTATGTAGTGCCCACACCCTTTTGCTGCCAGATCATATATGCTCCTTAAACTCTCTCCTCCACAGTCTTCAGTAAATCTGGTAAGTGACAGCTGGTTTCTACTAAAATCAGATGTATGAATATAGGAATTGAGTTATTCTCATATATTACAGATTAGAGCTGACATATAATTAGAGATGGATTTATTTGAGTGTGAAGGCAAATAAGTGTTTTGTACCAGTTCAATCAGTTATACGTCCTTTGCTATTTGAGGTTTTGTGGAAGCTCAGAGTTTGATTCTCACAATGTGAATTTTAAATCCCATTGTAAGATAAAATATTTGTGTCTGTAATATTCCTGTTGTAAGATTTATCTGTCTTACAAACTCAATTCAAACAAATAATTCAGCCTTAGATTCTCTATAACAGAGAAGGCCGGTTTGGGGGGGCGGGGGGATTGTAACATTTCAGTTTAAAGAGCAGGACCTCTTACTGATAGATTATAGTTTTGTGCTCATTTTTTCTTAGACATATTTACATATATTTTATGAAGTCAGTGCTAAAAGAAAGGTTAGGGACAAAAAGAAACTGCCAGGCTTACAAATGGTGTTTATTTAAAAATCTTTGAGGATCCTTTCGGGCCGCATGTTTGAGTATCTTTGTGTGGGCTCTCACATGATGCCCGTGTGCGGCATAGATTTATGGCTGTGTTAAGGTAAATGAACACACTCTGGTCAAGTTGATGGGTTCTCCTGATGACTCATAGCCATACAAAAGTGAAATACATGTAACTCTGAGATCAGAAACAACATGAACTTGATAAAAGACAAGATCTTCTCTAAAGTGGCTTTAATAAAAGAATGATTCTGCATGTCAGGAAAGCCACTATGGCACAATAAGATAAAGCAAGAAAATGTTAGCGCTTTTGAGTATGTTCCTTTTTTGTATTTAAATTAGAGGGTACCGTGAGAAAGTTTGTGAAGGTTTGGGGATACTTTGAAGAAAATAAAAAGGAGTGAAGAAGCTGGATAACTGACCAGTATCACTTAACAGAGCATTGATAGAAGAAAAACTGTTAAAAATTTCTGTGTATTGTATTCGCATCTCAACTCAAGGGAGAGGCAGAGGATGGTCATAAAGCAACTCTAGATCATGCATGAACAGAAAGACTGAAAGGGCAAATTCAATTTAAAGTGTTCTGTGGCTTCAGGATGCTGAGTCAAAATCAGATTTGGCCGTATACAGAATCCATGAACTCATATATGAAGGGAAAAGCCATTCTAATTTTCCAGATATATCTTATTTTATTTATTTGTTTATTTTTTAAATGATTTTATTTATTTATTTGACAGACAGAGATCACAAGTAGGCAGAGAGACAGGCAGAGAGAGAGAGGAGGAAGCAGGCTCCTCACTGAGCAGGGAGCCGGATGTGGGGCTCGATCCCAGGACTCTGGGATCATGACCTGGGCCGAAGGCAGAGGCTTTAACCCACTGAGCCACCCAGGCGCCCCATCCAGATGTATTTTAAATATAAATATCACTACTCTTCCATCCCACCCCAAAATGAAAAAAAAATGAGGCAAAACTCCCTATTTTATGTTTATAATCTTGATATGAAAAGAGCCTAAAGTATATATGGTCTTTTATTTGAAGTGACACTGTAGTCATCACTCCAAATTAGCATTCCTTTCTGGCAATGAGAAGAAAGGTATCAGTTCACTTAAAAAAGAGACAAAAGCTCTATGGAGAGGCTATTAGGGGATTAACAGATATAGTGTAGATTGTGAGTTGTTCTTGTTTGAAACCTAGTTATCCTTATATTTTTATATACTTCTCTGTTTATGTTTAAGGAAGATACTAAATTCAGCCATCTTCCTCCGTGTTCTGTGTCCTCTAGGGAGTTATATTTGCAGATACTGTGTGTTGTACATAGTGATTTACCAGTTTCATCATATGAATGTTTGTCTGAAGGATTTAAATGGACATACAGTTTTAACTTAGTGGACACCTTAAGAAGAAAATTCCGTGACTGTAGTACAAACTGTTGAAGATAGACTACTTTCATTAATTTTTACTAGCTATCTCAAGTGCAGCTCTTAAGGTTTAGAAGACAAATGTGATTAGTATTTCAGTGTACTTTACGTTTGCCATGTCACTAATAGTGTTCTATCACTTGAAAGGGAGACTCAGTCTTAAAAATCGTATGTCTTAGCTTTGTTTTTCTCCCAATAAAATCTTCAGAGTCCTTGTCTTCCTTAGTTTTATAACACAGACCATAAAGTTGCTTTGGGAGAGAAAATATTTCAGAATTTTCTGAGATCCTTAAGTGGCAAGATTGTGCTTTTAAACATGTAAGAGGTGGGGGAGGCATGTGTCATTTATAACTTCTTAGGGTAGTAGGGCTATGATTAAGAGTACTGAAGTCAGGTTGTCAGATTTGTATTCATATTGGCACTCAATTCTAGCTATGAGGCTTTGGACAAGTTAATCACCTTTGTGTATCTCTGTTTTCTCTTCTATGAAATCAGAATAATACTATCTTCCATTGTGGAACCATATTAGAAAATACATGGAAAGTATCAGGGTAGGTGAGAAACTCAAGGTTAATGACCAGGCAATAAACAATAAATGTTGCTGTCATCATCTTCAACACTTTCTACCTAACCCATATAACTGGACAAGATGCACTTGCTTTTAATTCATTAGATTTAATCTAATACATTTAATAATTTATATATATCTTGCAATATATAAATAATTAATACATCTTGCAGTATAAAATACATTCCTTTTTTTTTTTTTTTTGATTTTATTTATTTATTTATTTGACAGACTGAGAGAGTACAAGCAGCAGGGAGGAGTAGAGGGAGAGGTAGAAGGAGAAGCAGACTTCCCACTGATCAGGGACCCCAATGGAGGGCTCTATCTCAAGATCCTGAGATCATGATCTGAGCTGAAGGCAGACACTTAACAGACTGAGCCACCCAGGCACCCCATAAAATACACTCCTAAATATATGACATATATTTAGATGGTTTACAACCCAGTATAAATATTTATAAACAACTATGGTATAAGCCTGCATGAAAGAAGAATTACCCGGCAAAGTATTGACCCTAGGTGGGGAGAAATTACTTCTAATTGGGAGAATTGTGGAAGACTTTATGAAGATACTGGCTCTTGTGCTGGGCTTCATAAAAACATGCAGGGTTTTAGAAGGCTTAAGACAGAGGTAAAGGACATGCCTGGACAGAAGACCATAAACCAACATCTTTTTAGTACCATCCAGGCATTATATACTAAGTGCCATCTTAATTCAAAGTCACCACCATAAAAAAGTATATACATACATTTGACCTCTGTTTGCAAGTGAAATTAAAGCTCAGAGACTTAACTGATTTACTCAAGATACAACTAAATAAGGAGTAATAGAGTTAGAATTTGAATTCACCTCTTCCTGGCTCCAAAACCCACACTCTTTTAGCTACATTGCCTTCAGGCTGGAGAGCAGTGTGAACAAAGGTATAGATGAGAGAAACTATAGTAGATACTTAAGAAACTTCTAGTAGAGTAGTCTAACTCAGAAGTGGGGTAGAAACGCTGTTGGGAAACGAGAGAGGTTCCAGATGACATAGTCTTGAATGCCATACTGAAAAAAAAGAAATGTGGAGTTTCTTATGTAGGCATTAGTAAGTTCCTAAAGTCCACTGTCCAGGGAGATGAAATTATCACATGATCATATTTTCATAGCAATGTGTAGAGTACATTATACTGAGAGGTGATTAGAAGTAGTCCCATTACGTAGGTTATTAAAATAATCAGTACTTTTTTTCTGTATTCAATTTCCTTTTAAAAATGTTAACGTTAACCTCACATATTACAAACATGTTTGTTTAAGTGTTTCAGTAGCTTGGGGCACCTAGGTAGCTCAGTTGGTTAAGCGTCTGATTCTTGGTCATGAAATCGAGTCCCATGTTGGGCTCTGTGCTCAGCAAGGAGTCTGCTTGAGATTCTCCATCTCCCTCTGCCCCCCACCCCCATCCCCCTCCTGCTCACACTGTCTCTCAAAAAACAAAAATTATCATCATCATCATAAAAGTGTTTCAGTAGGACGCCTGGGTGGCTCAGTTGGTTGAGCGGCTGCCTTCGGCTCAGGTCATGATCCCAGCGTCCTGGGATCGAGTCCCACATCGGGCTCCTTGCTTGGCAGGGAGCCTGCTTCTCCCTCTGCCTCTGCCTGCCTATCTGTCTGCCTGTGCTCGCTCGCTCTCTCTCTCTCTAACTAATAAATAAATAAAATCTTTAAAAAAAAATTAAAAAAAAAAGTGTTTCAGTATATTTGCTTATGAAAAACAATTTTGGGGTACTTGACTTGCTCAGTCAGTAGAGTGTGGAACTCTTGTTCTCGGGGTTGTGGGTTCAAACCCCATGTTGGCCTTGGAGCCTACTTAAAAAAACTCAACTTTTGAAGTATGCTTGAGGATACAGATATTGTCTCCCACCTTTACTGGCATACAAACTTTTCCTTTTTGTAATTTCACTTGCTTAACTCAACAGATGTGGATTTAAGAGTTTTATTAAGGCATACGATTAAAGACAATGACTGAGTACTGTGGGGAATGTGGGAGGGGAGTGAAACATCACTGAGGGAATACAACACCATTAGAAAAGAAGTAATTCTGTCTTTTCCTTGCCATTGACTCCTTGCTATCCATAAATAAAATCCTAACTCTGGTATGAGAGAACAGTTTACATGTTTATCTCAACCTGTTATTCTAATCTAATCAGCTAATATACAAATTGACTCATAATTTGTCATCACCCCAAAACACCGTTTTCCCCCCAAACTGAAGGCATTTGCATAACTATGTCCCTTTGTATAAAATATCCTCTGTCTTTTCTCATGAGAAATTTCAACTGTTACTTTTTCATGTTTCATTTGTGGTTTTAGGTTTGAAGCCTTTCTTATCTCTCCCAGATAGAGGATCACTTCCTTCTTGCTTCCTCAGTTGCCCCTGTGAACTCTGTATTTCTCATAATAATATGGTTGTTTTCTATTTCAAAGTCCACTTCCCCCCTAATCCATAATCTCAAGATCGGACATCATATCTTACTCATCCTCAGAACTCCAGTACAAAGCAGAATACCTGGCACATAATATCTGCCCTAATGATAAATGGATGGATAGTGATAGATGAATAAAATGGCATGAAATTAATAAACTTTATACAGAAGCCACTATCATGATATGAAAGTGCTGTGATAATGGACATTTGTTCTTGCTGTGGAAACAATTTGGAAATTATCACCTTGGAGCCTTGGAGATTAGGGAAAG
This sequence comes from Taxidea taxus jeffersonii, assembly GCA_003697995.1. Lineage (NCBI taxonomy): Eukaryota > Metazoa > Chordata > Mammalia > Carnivora > Mustelidae > Taxidea > Taxidea taxus. The sequence continues at coordinate 123,066 of ML103736.1, read as the reverse complement.
GTTTTTTCAGAAGCTTCTGTAAAAACCAAGTTCTAAAGACTGAGTTAGCTCCAGGAACTTGTGCAAAGGCCCTTAATGCTATAGACTTGAACTTCAGGTGGAGTTGCTTTTGAGATCACCAAGTCACTTAATGTCAAATCCAAAAACCCATTACTAATAAACAGTCCTTTCATCTTCTCATGATTTTTGACAGTTTGGCTACCTTATTTTTCTTAAACTCTTACCTGGAACTATAAGCAACTTTCCCCTGGGGTGCCTGGGTGTCTCAGTTGGCTAAGCATCTGACTTTGAATTTTGGCTCTGGACATGATCCTCTGGGTTGTGAGATTGAGACCCATGTTGGGCTCTGCACTTAGTGTGGAGCGTGGCTAAGATTCTTTCTCTCTCCCTCTGCCCACCCCTACTCTCAAAAAAAAAAAAAAAAGGAAGAAGCAACGACTTTCCCCTAAAAACGCTCACTTATAAGATGCCACATATTTATGTGTGTCTTAATAACGACTCTTTTAGTTCCCTTCCCTTCCCTTCATTAGCTCTATTGGCTCAGTTTTATTTTATAGTTGAGAAGACTGAGATTTAGAGAGGTTATGTAACTTGTCCATGATAACATAGTTTGGAAGTGTTAGACCATTGAAACTAAATGTGACTCCAGTGACTGTTTATTCCACTTTGTCACTCTAGCTATCTGTGCAGTATATTTTTGTCCATATGTTTTGTTAATTTGATTTTTACGAATATGGATTGTCTTACATAGATCCATTTCATCCTGGGAGCCAATTAATAACTGCCCCCCTTTACATTCCAGAAATATAGAAGTGACCTCTGTGGAATTGCTTTTTGTAAGAGAAACCTAGAGACCTCTCTTAGGTGATCAAGGGGCTTAGAATTGAGTATAAAATATGGTTTGTCACTTTAACAAGGATGGAATCCCAAGTTCAAAGTAGGGTTGTTTGTTACCTGAAACTCAAACAAGGTAGGGAGAGAGTAGAATCACCAGGTAGAAAATTTGAGATTCTCTTACATCCTGAGATAACCCTGAAGAGGTGCTTGATCTACCACACAGTTGAAGTTCACAGAAATGATGCTAAGTTTTTCTGGAAAGATTTCACTTCTGATCACAGTAGTTACTTAAGGGACTCAGAAAAAGGGAGTGAGAGATACCTTTCTCCTATTCTTTGTACTGTTTGAATTTTTATCGTGTATGTATATCACCAGTTGAAGTAAACCAATAAATATTAAAGAGAAAGAAAGGTGTCACAGTGACCTCTGAGGAATGGGATGTTATTGTCTCCATTTTTTTTAATCCAGCAGCTTATTAACTCCTTACTAATTTTAATTATCCATTTCTACATTCCCGGAATATTCTATGTGCATAATAATATGATCCACAAGTAATGAAAGTTTAATTTCTACTTTCCCAATTTTATACCTAATTTTTATTCATTGTAGTGTAATGTTGAAGGGAAGTGATGATACCTGGCATCTTCATCTTTTTATTCACAAAAGGGAAAACTTTTGAATATGTAAGCTTTTGTAGAAACCTTATAAGGAAGTTTCTTTCAATTTTCAACTTGCACAGAGTTCTCACCATAAATGAAGCTGGAGTATATTGCTTTCTTTTGTACCTATTGAAGATGATGTAATAATTGTCTTTTAAATATTGATGTGATAGTTTTTTTCTAATCTTAAGTCATTTGCACCTCATTGGAATAAGCCCAACTTGGTCAAGATGTATTATTCATATATATTATTAAAATTGACCTGCTGCGACTTATCCACAGAGACCTGGCAGGCCAGAAAGAACTGGAATGATATATTCAGAACACTAAACGAGAAAAACATGCAGCCAAGAATACTTTATCCAGCTAGGTTATTATTGAAAATAGAAGGAGGGATAAAAAGCTTCCAGGACAAACAAAAACTGAAAGAATTTGTAAACACCAAACCAGCTCTACAGGAAATATTGAAAGGGGTCCTCTAAGCAAAGAGAGACCCTAAAAGTATTATCAGAAAGGAACAGAGACAATATACAGTAACAGTCACCTTACAGGCAATACAATGGCACTAAATTCATATCTCTCAATAGTTACCCTGAATGTAAATGGGCTAAATGCCCCAATCAAAAGACACAGGGTTTCAGAATGGATAAAAAAAACAAAACCCATCCATATGCTGCCTACAAGAAACTCATTTTAGACCTGAAGACACCTCCAGATTGAAAGTGAGGGTGTGGAAAACAATTTACCATGCTAATGGACATCAGAAGAAAGCTGGGGTGGCAATCCTTATATCAGATCAATTAGATTTTAAGCCAAAGACTATAATAAGAGATGAGGAAGGACACCATATCATACTCAGAGGGTCTGTCCAACAAGAAGATCTAACAATTTTAAATATCTATGCCCCTAACATGGGAGCAGCCAACTATATAAACCAATTAATAACAAAATCAAAGAAACACATTGACAAGAGTACAATAACAGTAGGAGACTTTAACACACCCCTCACTGAAATGGACAGATCATCCAAGCAAAAGATCAACAAGGAAATAAAGGTCTTAAATGGACATCACAGATATATTCAGAACATTCCATCCCAAAGCAACAGAATACACATTCTTCTCTAGTGCCCATGGAACATTCTCCAGAATAGATCACATCCTGGGTCATAAATCAGGTCTCAACCGGTATCAAAAGATTGGGATCATTCCCTGCATATTTTCAGACCACAATGCTCTGAAGCTAGAACTCAATCACAAGAGGAAATGTGGAAAGAGCACAAATACATGGAGGCTCAACAGCATCCTTCTAAAAAATGAATGGGTCAACCAGGAAATTAAAGAAGAATTGAAAAAAACCATGGAAACAAATGATAATGAAAACACAACGGTCCAAAATCTGTGGGACACAGCAAAGGCAGTCCTGAGAGGAAAATATATAGCGATACAAGCCTATCTCAAGAAACAGGAAAGGTCTCGAATACACAACCTAACCCTACACCTAAAGGAGCTCTAGAAAGAACAACAAAGAAAGCCTAAACCCAGCAGGAGAAGAGAAATAATAAAGATCAAAGCAGAAATCAATGAAATAGAAACCAAAAAAACAATAGAACAAATCAATGAAACTAGGAGCTGGTTCTTTGAAAGAATTAATAAGATTGATAAACCCCTGGCCAGACTTATCCAAAAGAAAAGAGAAAGGACCCAAATAAATAAAATCATGAATGAAAGAGGAGAGATCACAACCAACACCAAAGAAATACAAACAATCATAAGAACATATTATGAGCAACTCTATGCCAACAAATTTGACAATCTGGAAGAAATGGATGCTTTCCTAGAGACATATAAACTGCCAAAACTGAACCAGGAAGAAATAGAAAACCTGAATAGGCCCATAACCAGTAAGGAGATTGAAACAGTCATCAAAAATCTCCAAACAAACAAAAGCCCAGGGCCAGATGGCTTCCCAGGGGAATTCTACCAAACATTTAAAGAAGAATTAATTCCTATTCACCTGAAACTGTTCCAAAAAATAGAAATGGAAGGAAAACTTCCAAACTCATTTTATGAGGCCAGCATCACCTTGATCCCCAAACCAGACAAGGATCCCATCAAAAAAGAGAATTACAGACCAATATCCTTGATGAACATAGATGCGAAACTTCTCACCAAAATACTAGCCAATAGGATCCAACAGTACATTAAAAGGATTATTCACCACGACCAAGTGGGATTTATTCCAGGGCAGCAGGGTTGGTTCAACATCCGCAAATCAATCAATGTGATACAATACATTAACAAAAGAAAGAACAAGAACCATATGATACTCTCAATAGATGCTGAAAAAGCATTTGACAAAGTACAACATCCCTTCCTAATCAAAACTCTTCAAAGTGTAGGGATGGAAGGCACATACCTCAATATTATCAAAGCCATCTATGAAAAACCCACGGCAAGTATCATTCTCAATGGAGAAAAACTGAGAGCTTTTCCATTAAGGTCAGGAACATGGCAGGGATGTCCGTTATCACCACTACTATTCAACATAGTACTAGAAGTCCTAGCCTCAGCAATCAGACAACAAAAAGAAATTAAAGGCATCCAAATCGGCAAAGAAGAAGTCAAACTATTGCTCTTTGCAGATGATATGATACTATATGTGGAAAACCCAAAAGGCTCCACTCCAAAACTGCTAGAGCTTGTAGGAATTCAGTAAAGTGTCAGGATATAAAATCAATGCACAGAAATCAGTTGCATTTCTTTACACCAACAACAAGACAGAAGAAAGAGAAATTAAGGAGTCAATCCCATTTACAGTTACACCCAAAACCATAAGATACCTAGGAATAAACCTCACCAAAGAGGCAAAGAATCTATACTCAGAGAACTATAAAGTACTCATGAAAGAATTTGAGGAAGACACAAAGAAATGGAAAAATGTTCCATGCTCATGGATTGGAAGAATAAATATTGTGAAAATGTCTATGCTACCTAAAGCTATCTACACATTTAATGCAATGCCTATGAAAATCCCATCCAATTTTTTCAAAGAAATGGAATAAATAATCCTAAAATTTATATGGAACCAGAAAAGACCTCGAATAGCCAAAGGAATATTGAAAAAGAAAGCCAAAGTTGGTGGCATCACAATTCCAGACTTCAAGCTCTATTACAAAGCTGTCATCATCAAGACAGTATGGTACTGGCACAAAAACAGACACATAGATCAATGGAACAGAATAGAGAGCCCAGAAATAGACCCTCAACTCTATGGTCAACTAATCTTCAACAAAGCAGGAAAGAATATCCAATGGAAAAAAGACAGCCTCTTCAACAAATGGTGTTGGGAAAATTGGACAGCCACATGCAGAAAAATGAAGTTGGACCATTTCCTTACACCACACACGAAAATAGACTCAAAATGGATGAAGGACCTCAATGTGAGAAAGGAATCCATCAAAATCCTTGAGGAGAACACAGGCAGCAACCTCTTTGACCTCAGCCGCAGCAACTTCTTCCTAGGAACAACGCCAAAGGCAAGGGAAGCAAGGGAAAAAATGAACTATTGGGACTTCATCAAGATCAAAAGCTTTTGCACAGCAAAGGAAACAGTCAACAAAACCAAAAGACAACTGACAGAATGGGAGAAGATATTTGCAAACGACATATCAGATAAAGGGCTAGTATCCAAAATCTATAAAGAGCTTAGCAAACTCAACACCCAAAGAACAAATAATCCAATCAAGAAATGGGCAGAGGACATGAACAGACATTTCTGCAAAGAAGACATCCAGATGGCCAACAGACACATGAAAAAGTGCTCCACATCATTGGGCATCAGGAAAATACAAATCAAAACCACAATGAGATACCACCTCACACCAGTCAGAATGGCTAAAATGAACAAATCAGGAAATGACAGGTGCTGGCAAGGATGTGGAGAAAGGGGAACCTTCCTACACTGTTGGTGGGAATGCAAGCTGGTGCAACCACTCTGGAAAACAGCATGGAGGTTCCTCAAAAAATTGAAAATAGAGCTACCTTATGACCCAGCAATTGCACTACTGGGTATCTATCCTAAAGATACAAACGTAGTGATCCAAAGGGGCACGTGTACCCGAATGTTTATAGCAGCAATGTCCACAATAGCCAAGTTATGGAAAGAACCTAGATGTCCATCAACAGATGAATGGATAAAAAGAAGTGGTATATATATACAATGGAATACTATGCAGCCATCAAAGGAAATGAAATCTTACCATTTGCAACTACATGGATGGAACTAGAGCATATTATGCTTAGCGAAATAAGTCAACTGGAGAAAGACAACTATCACATGATCTCCCTGATATGAGGAAGTGGAGATGCAACGGGAGTGGGGGTTAAGGGGGTAGGAAAAGAAAAAATGAAACAAGATGGGATCGGGAGGGAGACAAACCAAAAGAGACTCTTAATGTCATAAAACAAACTGAGGGTGGTGGGGGGGAGAGGGGTTGGGAGAGGGTGGTGGGTTTACATTGTATATTTAAATTAATAAGCTTAAATTAAAAAGAAATTGACCTGCTGCTATTCCATTTGGGATTTTTCACCTATTTTCATGAAAAACATTGGTCTAGAATCTTCCTTTCTTCCATTGTTCTTGTCACATTTTGATTTCATAATTATATTAAGTTTCATGAAAAAAATTAAGGCATCTTCTGTGGACAGATATGTGATATTAAAAGTACACTGTTCTTGAATATTTGACTGAGCTTGTAGATAAAGCCATGTAAGCCTGAGGTAGAAAAAAAGTTTTGACAGTTGACTCTTTTTTATTTTTTAATGCCTTTCAGATGATTCATGTTTTCTTTGTGTTCTTGCTCACTTTTGGTCAGTTTTTTGTAAGAATTTTTCTACTTGGTTTAAGTATTCAAATTTGTTAACAAAATTTTTTATTTCCATTTTTTTCCTACAAAATTACTCATTCTGAGAGCAAGAATCAGTTCAACGTAATGCTTAACATTTTGGAAAAAATAAGGAAGAAAAGGGCTATATTCTGATTTTTGTTTAATGATTATCTTCCTTGGTTATAAATGTTTATCATCATGGGTACCAAGACTTACACTTAAAACCATTTTTGTTTTATGGGTGTCCATGAGGATGGTATGTCTCCATTTATTTAGGTATTCTTTGATATCTTTCAACATTGTTTTATATTTTCAACATGCAAATCTTATATATATTTTAAGCTTGTCCCTAAGTAGTTCATATTTTTGACGCCATTGTAAATGGTATATTTTTAAAATCCATTTGCTAATTTTTCATTTTTAATTTATAGGAATATATTGATTTTGATACAATGACATCATATCTGATAATGCTGCTAGATCAGTTTATTAGTTTTAGCAGCTTTTTTGAAGATTTATTAAGCTTTTCTACATAGGCAATCATGTCATTTACAAATAAAGAATTTTACTGCTTCCTTTCTCATCTGTTTGTTTTTTCTTTCTTTTTCTTGACTATTACACGGGGTAGGACCTCTAATAGAAGTGGTAAAAGCAAACTTCCTTCCCTTGCCTCCAGTCTGGAAGAGAAAGTTCAGTATTTCACCATTAAGTGTGATATTAGCTTAAAGTTTTTCATAGGAATTCCTTATAACCTTGAGGGTATTCCTTTCTATTCTTCATTTGCTAGGTGTTTTTATTATGAATAAGTTTTAAATTCTGTCATATTAAATTCCTTGTCAATTATGATTATGTGATTTTCCTGTTCTGTTTAAAATGGTGAATTACATTCATTTTTTTTAATGTTAAGCCAACTAGAATATCTTGATAAATCCCAGTTAGACATGATGCCTTATTCTTTTTGTATGTGGCAAAATTCTGTTTATTTTGTTAAGGGTTATATCTGTTTGTGAAGGCATTTGGTCTGCATTTTTTTATAATGTCTTTCTGTGGCTTTGTCTTATAAACTGAGTTTGGAAGTGTTCCTTTCTCCTGTTGTTCTGACTTTATCTTTCTTCCGTCATATTTGGGAATTTGCATCTTTCATAGAATTTATCCATTTCTTTGCCTGTCAATTTTCTTGGCATAAAGTTGCTTATATTTATTCTCTATCCTTTTTAATAACTGTAGAACAATCCCCTTGTTCATTCCTGATATTAATTTACATTCATCTTTTTTTAAGAAATTTATCAATTTATTTCGAAAACTAGCTTTTGTTTTTAATAATTTTTACTTATTTTATACCTTATTTTATTGATTTCTGGTTTTTATTATCATGTTTATACTTATGTCTAATTTGCTTTTTTTCTCTTCTTAAGCTGTACCTTCTTACATTATTGATGTTAATCCTTTCTGCTTTATTATTACAAGCATTTAGAGAGATGATTTTCTGTCTAAGTGCTGTTGTGGCTAGTTGTACAAATTTTGATATGTTGTATTTTTTTTTTTAAGATTTTTCTTATTTGTCAGAGAGAGAGAGCAGGAGCACACAAGCAGGGTGAGCAGCAGGCAGAGAGAGAGGCAGGCTTCCCACTGAGCAGAGAGCCCCATGTGGGACTTGATCCCAGGACCCTGAGATCATGACCTGAGCCAAAGGCAGACAAGTAACCAACTGAGCCACCCAGGCATCCCAATATGTAGTGTTTTTAGTATATTTTAGTTCAATATAGTTTTTCATTTCCTTGGGGGTTCTTATTTGAGCCCCGGTTACTTAAAATCTTCAAATATTTAGGGATTTTTTCAGGTGTCTTTTTCTTACTGTTTTTGAGTTCGGTTCTGTTTGGTCAGAGAACATACTTGCATAATTTTCAGTCTTTTAAGTGTATTGAGATTTGTTTAATGGTCTGGTACATTGTCTTGGTGAATAGCTCACATGCACTTGAAAAGAATATATACTTTTTGCCATTTAAGTGAGATTTATGTAAATATTAATTTGCTCAGTTTATTTTGTTAGTATTATTCAAGTCTTTTATGTCTTTGATTTATATCTGCTTATTATTTAAATTATTGACAGAAGAGTATTGAAGTCTCCAAACACAAATGTGTTTGTGTCTGTTTCATTCAATTCCATCAGTTTTGCCTTGTGTATTTCAACGCTCAGTTTTAAATATATATGCATTTAAGATTTTATAAAATTAATTATAATTAATTATAAAATATTTCTTCTTATCCTTGGCCATATTCTTTGTCCTAAAGTCTACTTTTTCTGATATTAATAGGGTCATTCCAGCTTTTTTTTTCTTCAAGATTTTATTTATTTATTTGACAGAGAGATCACAAGTAGGCAAAGAGAGAGGGGGAAGCAGGCTCCTTGCTGAGCAGAGAGCCCCATTTAGGGCTCCATCCCAGGACCCTGACATCATGACCTAAGCCAAAGACAGAGGCTTATTTTTTTTTTAATTTTTTATTTTTTTATAAACATATAATGTAACCCCACCACCCTCTCCTGACACCCCTCCCTCCCGCCCCCCTCAGTTTGTTTTGACATTAAGAGTCTCTTTTGGTTTGTCTCCCTCCTGATCCCATCTTGTTTCATTTATTCTTTTCCTACCCCCTTAACCCCCACCCCCATTGCATCTCCACTTCCTCATATCAGGGAGATCATATGATAATTGTCTTTTTCCGATTGAATTATTTCGCTAAGCATGATACCCTCTAGTTCCATCCATGTCGTCACAAATGGCAAGATTTCATTTCTTTTGATGGCTGCATAGTATTCCATTGTATATGTATACCACATCTTCTTTATCCATTCATCTGTTGATGGACATCTAGGTTCTTTCCATAATTTGGCTATTGTGGACATTGCTGCTATAAACATTCGGCTGCACGTGCCCCTTCAGATCACTACATCTGTATCTTTTTGTTAAATACCCAGTAGTGTGATTGGTGGATCATAGGGTAACTCTATTTTAACTTCTTGAGGAATCTCCATACTGTTTTCCAGAGTGGCTGCACCAGCTTGCATTCCCACCAACAGTGTAGGAAGGTTCCCCTTTCTCCACATCCTCACCACAATCTGTCATTTCCTGGCTTGTTAATTTTAGCCATTCTGACTGGTGTGAGGGGGTATCTCCTTGTGGTTTTGATTTGTATTTCCCTGATGCCGAGTGATGTGGAGCACTTTTTCATGTGTCTGTTGGCCATCTCGATGTCTTCTTTGCAGAAATGTCTGTTCATGTCCTCTGCCCATTTCTTGATTGGATCATTTGTTCTTTGGGTGTTGAGTTTGCTGAGCTCTCTATAGATTTTGGTTACTAGCCCTTTATCTGATATGTCGTTTGCAAATATCTTCTCCCATTCAAGACAGAGGCTTATTAACCCACTGAGCCACCTAGGCACCCCTGGCTTTTTTTTTTTTTAAGATTTATATATATATTTGAAGAAAGAGGGAATACACATTCATACACAAGTGGAGGAGGGGGAGGGACAAGTGTAGAGAGGGAGAGAGTCTTTAAGCAGACTCTGGATGTAGTATAGAGCCCAACACAGGGCTTACTCTCAGAACCCTGAGGTCACGCATGACCTGAGCAGAAACCAAGAGTTGGATGCTTAATCGACTGTACCACCCAGATGCCCCGGCCATTCCAGCTTTCTTATGATTAATATTTGCATGGCATATTTTTCCCCCTCCTTTTGTATATTTCTTTTATAAAATTAAAAGACTTAAAGAGTTTTATGGACAGCATAGAGTTGGTCTTGCCCTTTTATCAAGTCTTAACAATCTCTGCCTTTTCATTTACATTTTCTTATCAGTAGCATTGACTATTTGTCTACCATCTTGCTATTTGTGTCCTGTTTATTCTATGTGTTCTGTTTCCCCATGTTCATTTCCTTTCCTTTCTTTTTAAATTATTTTTATAATTCATCTTATCTATTAGCTTATTAGCTATACTAATTGTTTTTTAGTGGTTTCTCTAAGGTTCGTAATATTCCTATTTAACTTACCAAGGTCTGTCTTCAGATTATAACCCTTTATGCATTATGGAAGAATCTTAACAATAATATACTTCTATTTCCCTATTTTATCTTGTGCACTTTTGCTGTCATATGTGTTACTTCTGTTTATGTTATAATAATCATAATGCATTATTAATTATTTTTGTTTTAAATGGAAAATTATCTGTTAAGAAAATTAAAAACAAGAAAGCAAGTATCTTTTATATTTACCCACATATTGATGATTTACAGCACCCTTCATCTCTTTGTTTAGATCTGAGTTTTCATGTGGTATAAGAACTTTCTTTAACAGTTTCTTATAGTGCAGATCTACTATCTCAGCTTTAGTTTTTTTGAAAATAATCTTTTACTTTTGAATAATATTTCTAGGCTGACAATTTTCTTCTTTCATTACCTTAAAGATACTGTTTTCTTGCTTTGCATTGCTTCTGATGACATATTGGTGATGTTGTTCCTATATGTAATGTCTGTTTCTCCTCTGGCAGTTTCTAAGATTTTCTCTTTCTTACACATTTTTAGCATTTTATGATGTGCCTTGATGTAGTGGTATTTGTGGGTATTTTGTGGTTTTCAGATCTGGAAGATTTTTAACTTTGTATCTTCATATACTTTTCCTGACTCCTCCTCTATTTGAGATTCCAGTATTCCAATTACACATTTACTAGATTATGTATTGTCCTATGGTCACACAAATGCTATTTTTTTTAACCCTCCACAGTCTTTCTCTTCTGCTTCCATTTCGATTTTCTTTTTCCCATGTCAAATTTGTTGCTGTTTTAGTCTCCACTGTTTCATCCATTGTTATGTCCATCCTTTGAATTTTTCATTTGGGATAACAGTACTTCTGAGGTGGAGAAATTCCATTTGGTCTTTATAATTATGGGTTCCATTTCTCTAAGTTCATTGTTTCCTTTAAATACTTGAGTATAGTTCTGTCTGCATTATAAATTCTCATTTTGTTGCTTCTATTATCTTTATCATTTTGGATGTGTTTCTGTTCATTGATTTTCTTTTCCCCCCTGAGCCATGCATTTTGCCTCTTGAATGCTGTACATTGTAAATGCTTCATTGTTTGAGTGTGTGGATTTTGTTGAATGTTTTTAAGAGTCTTAAAGTTTGGGGGTGTCTGGCTGGCTCAGTCTATAGAGCATGTGACTCTTGATCTCAGGGTTGTTAGTTCAAGTCCCACATTGGGTATAGAGATTCCTTAAAAATAGTTTTTTGTTTTTTTTTTAATAAGTTATAAAAAGAAAAGAGTATTAATGTTTGGGTTTTTTTTTTAATGTTTGGGTTTTTTAAAAAGGATTTTTATTTATTAGAGAGCACACATGTGGGGGGTGGGTAAGGGGCAGAGGGAGAGGGAGAAGCAAACTCCCCACTGAGCAAGGAGCCTGGCATGGGGCTCCATCCCAGGATCCTGAGATCATGACCTGAGCCAAAGGCAGATGCTTAACCCACCAAGCCTTTTGGGCACCCCAAAGTTTGTCTTGATAGAGAGTTGTTTTGGGGGATAAACTTGATTTTTTTGACTTGTTTTTAAATTGTATTAGAATGACTCTAGAGTAGCAGTCAGCAAACTTTTTCTTAAAGAACCACATTGCAAATATTTTAGGCTTTGCAGGCCATACAGTCTCTGCTGCAGTTCCTCAGTTCTGCTACTCTAGTGCAGTTGCAGCCATATACAGTATATAATCAAATTATCACAGCTACGTTCTATTAAGGCTGAAATGCCAAATACAGGCTTTAGGCTAGATTTGGCCTATAAGTGATAGTTTACTGATCTCCGGTCTAGAGAAACATTTACTTTAAGGCTAATTTAGCCTTACTAACAAGACAACGGCCCATTTGGGTACTCTGCTGAATGTTGTAGATGTTCAGTGAAGTTTCTTCTCTATGGCTGCTCAAAGCTCAAATATCTAACTCCGTGTGAAGTCTGGTATTTGATAATGTTATTATAGATTGTCAGTAGTTGTACTTCCCCTCTTCATTGTTATTTTCCTGGCCTTGTTAGTTAACCCTGTTTATATGTAGTTTATTTTAACAACATCCAGTCAAGGAGACAGACCCCCATGCAGATTCCTGGAGTGTTACTTTTACTTTGTCCTGTGGTACTTGGCCCTACACTCCAGCTGCAGTACAGATACTCTGAACTTGTTCCAGTCTCCTCAACTTAGTACGTCTGCTATGGTCTGCTTGTAGATTCCTGTTTGAATTCCCCTTCTTGCTTTTATAAATTTCGGGGTTTTTTTGCTTTTATAGATTTCAGTTCAGAAGTTTCCTCCAAGCAGAAAGCCAGGGCGATTAGAGGACTCACCCTCTTATAAGGATCATAGTCTTAAATATTTTGTTCAGTTTTCTAGTTGCTTATAGCAGGACAGCAAATCCATTTTGTTTATTCTGTTCAAGCCAGAAATGGAAGTTATTTTTTAACATATTCATTTCTTTCTCTTTTTTAAAAAATATTTTATTTACTTATTTATTTGTCAGAGAGAGAGCACAAGCAGGCAGAGGCAGAGAGAGAAGTAGGCCCCCCTCTGAACAAGGAGCCCGATATAGGACTCGATCCCAGGACCCTGGGATCAAGACCTGAGCTGAAGGCAGACACTTAACCAACTGAGCCACCCAGGCCTCCCCAACATATTCATTTCTATAGTAAAATTATTTCACATTCAAAATCATTTCTGTCAGTCTCTAAGAATAAATCTTCTAATTGCAAACTAAGTGAGCTTGCTCAGAGTTGTAACATATTAGTTATATTGGCACTTTTTAATAGGCAAGCTAGCAAAGAGAAAATTGTTCCAGTAGATGTTAGTTTTGTTTCAGTATACCTTAGTATAGTATCACTGGCTTCAGTCAAGTTGGTATTATGTTTGTGTGTATGTCCTCTATATTTATAAAAGACTTACTGCTCTTTTTTCCGTTATTTTTTTTAAATCTCTGTATTAAGAAAATAGTGGGTACATGATTAGCTTAACCCTGAGCAGAGTTTTTATAGCAAAACTGCCTTTTTTTTTTTTTTTTTTTTTTAGTTTGTCTAAACTGCCAGAGGAAGTTTTTAAGGAAGAGAGGAAAAAAATAATGAGACTTACTGGCTGTCACTTTAATTTTATTTAGCAAGTGAAAGCAGCCCATTGAGCCAGAACTTACATACATTAAGGCTATGGCAGACTTTAGCTACAGCTAAGAATTACCAGTGATTCAAAATGTAAACAAGAATCATTCAAAAACTGTAGTAATAATATTGTGCTTATCACTTCTATAACTCTATGCTGAAGTAAAAATACCTGGTTTTATTTTTCTAATGCATGCAAAAGTTAATTAATCTTATGCTAATATTTGGCTAAAAGACAGTTGAATCCTAAATCCCTTTAAAAGTTCATGGTCTTGGGACACCTGGGTGGCTCAGTCAGTTAAGCAGCTGACACATTTGATTTTGGTTCAGGTCATAATCTCAGGGTCTTAGGATAAGGCCCTGTGTTGGGCTTCCCACTCAGCAAGGAGTCTGCTTGAGGATTCTCTCTCCCTTTGCCTCTGCCCCTCACTGATTCCCGCACCCGCTCTGGCATGCACTCACTCTCTCTGTCTCTCTCTCTAAATAAATCTTTATAAAAAATAAAAGTTCATGGTCTATATAGGGAAGGGCATACTGAGATGTAAAGCTGTTTTTCTTTCATTGTTAGTTTGGATAGTTTTGAGTATTTCTAAGAATTCTTAGGACACCTGTCACCTATATATGAGTCCCCCAAAAACAATACCAGCTGGGCAGGTGTGTTGGCTTATTTGTAAATGAGATGTGTATTTCCACAGGAAAAGATGTAGAGTTAACCCTTGTAACATGTAATATGGTGCCATCTGTTAATGCCATTATAGTCCTGAGGTTAGAGACAATATTACTCATTTCAGAGAGCTATCAGATATCTTCCTTCTTGGGTTTAGCTTAGTAATTGTGTAAACCTCAGACTCCTTTTATGTGATAGTCTAACTAGATTAGATTCTCTTATTTAGCCCAATTTTTTTTAAATTTTTTTAAGATTTTATTTATTTATTAGTTAGAGAGAGAGAGCGAGCATAGGCAGACAGAGAGGCAGGCAGAGGCAGAGGGAGAAGCAGGCTCCCTGCTGAGCAAGGAGCCTGATGTGGGACTCAATCCCAGGACGCTGGGATCATGACCCGAGCCGAAGGCAGCTGCTCAACCAACTGAGCCACCCAGGCGTCCCCCAATTTATTAAGCCCAATTTTTCATACTGTATGATAATATACCATGCTTTTCTTTTTTTTTAATTTTTTTTATAACCATATAATTTATTATTAGCCCCAGGGGTATAGGCCTGTGAATCGCCAGGTTTACACACTTCACAGCACTCACCATAACACATACCCTCCCCAATGTCCATAACCCCACCACCTTCTCTCAAACCCCCTCCCCAATATACCATGCTTTTCTAAGCTTTCCTTCCACCAAGAATTAGAAGTATGAATTAAAGAGTTCATAAGGTCTATAACTGGTAGAGGTAGATCCCTCTCTTCCTTGGGATTGAGTCCTCTTCTCCACCAGCTTTCTCTGCCTTCTTCATTTGTATTAAAGGTGACTAGGACCAAAATGTCAGAAAGAGAGAGTGCCTTAGGCTATAAATTCTCACCGCCCTGACATAGTTTGTTCCCACAGCAGAGGGAGCAATTCTCCATGACTGCAACATCAAATGATGGGTGGCAGTTGCATTCTTAGATACTGGAGTCTTTCCTCCAGCAGAAATTAGATTGATCATTGCTGTTTGTAGCTTCAGTCCTGGATGGTATTCATGGAAGAATCATTTCTGGGTCCACTGGTGACAGTTGTGATATCACATAGCTTGTTTAAAATTCTTTCTAGAAAGAAATCCGTATGGTACCACACCACGCTTCTTTTGTTTTCTGAGGCAGGTATAGAAATTCTGCCTTTTGACCAGCTCAGAGTGAGTTATTATATTGCCTAATGATACTCCAAATTCTCTCCAACTAGCTTCTTAATTCTGGTAGCTAAAAGAGTAAATAAACCTCAAATTTATCTCTGTCTCCTCACCCCACCCTCACTCCCATATGGAAGTATTAATTCTATGCTCATTTGGTCCAGAAGTAGCCTGTAATTCCCCAAAGTAAAATATTGAAACTAGTTCTATAGTGGGTACTCTATTACTTATGTTACTGTTTTCAAAAATACAGGTGCTGATTTAAGGGAAAACCTCAGCCAGGAACATATCAGTGTAGGGGAAGAAAGAGTTTTCCTTAACTCTCCTAGGGGCCCTGGCTGGATCTAAAAACTATACAAGACAGATTGACAGGAGAAAACCATACAAATTATCTAATAGAAGTTTTACATGTTATCAGAACCTTCATAAGGAAATGGAGACCCAAACCTTTGTATTTTATGCTAGGTGTGATGAAGAGTGGGTTGTGGTTTAGAAATGTGGATAGATTAAGGAGTATGAGGTAATTGTTGAAAGTTGGGAGAAACTTAGCAAGTTCTGTTTGTTAAGATTCTTCTTGGAATCCCTTTGTCTTTGGAGATAAGGATGTTTCTTTACTCTGGGTATAGGGAAGGCACCTCTCATATGAGGGTGTTATGACCGGTTTCAGGGGAAAAGGATAGAGTAAGTGGGAGATCAGAGTGACTTTCCTGCTTCTGCTGTTTTCTCAGACTCCTTCAGCTTAAAATATTCAAATATGTCAAGGTACCATATCTTTGGGCTGTGTTTCCTGAACCCCATCATCAGCAATTCCCATGCTCACCCCCAGAAAAAACATCTTTATATTACTTCATCATACTGCTATGACCATTGATGTTACCATTGACTACATCCAAGGAATATATGGATTCCCAAAATTGGGGGAATAGTGGAAGAAATTATTTATTTTCTCTTATTTATTTTCTCCATTAGCAACCAGATGAGTATTTTTTAAGAGTCACTTTGCTAGGAATCAAAGGAAAAGTTAAAAAATAGGAATGTATAAGTTTGTAGAGCACAGATGTCTTATATGAAGAAACTTAAGTTTAACTCATATTGGCTTTCCCGGCGTACAAGTCAATTTCTTTCTTTTCTTTCTCTTTCTCACTTTGTTTTGAAGCCTATAGGATATTCAGGCAGATCCTATCTTTGAGGTTTGACCACTTTATCTGTTCCTCATACGTATTATTTGGACTTGGTCTTTTCCATCAGCCATGTGGCCTCTGTCTCAGATTTGAATCTGTTTACCAACTTTTAGCAGTCTACTCTGGAAGGCAAAAAGACTTCTGTGTACTCCCAAGCTCCAGAGTCCTACTAATAGGAAGCATGTCCCAATTCTTCTTACTTAATTAAACTCAGTCTTAGCCATTCCTTTTCCCACACTTCCTACTCTTTAGAGAAATGTTTTTTCCCCCTAAGGCTTAGAATGTAATAGATATGTTAAATAGCTAAATTCTGTTGAAGTAATCACCAGAGTTATTAAAATGCGTATACTGAATGATTGAATAATTAAAAGGAAACATAGCCTTTCTTCTGCCAGATGAATAGCCACTTTTTTTTTTGTTGTTGTTAGTGGTTTCCTGATACCAGATAGCTACCCAAGAGATTATGCCAGAGATGTTGACATTTGTATCAATTGTTTCATGAGAGAAAGGGAATGAAGGGAGAGTTTTCTGTGGAAAGGATTATAATGACTTTGTTTTTCTCAAATTACTCTTTTTTTCATTTTATTTCAACCTTTGTTTCTCTTATTTTTCCTTCCAGTGGTATTCTATTTTTCCTTCATTTTTCTTTCCATTTGAAATTTTCCTACTGTTTTGAATTTTTTTTCTTGTTCAAACTTAATCCTCAAAATTTGGGATTTTCTGTTTAAAATTGGTAGTTAAAACATGTTTAAGTTGGTTTCCCACTTTAGATTCTATTGTTATCTAGGGTGAAATGAAAAATGAAGGATGAAAGGAAATTATTCTCTTGGACTGTCCTCCAGGAAGTCCTTCTCTATATGTTAAAAGTTTTTATTCTTTTCTAGGAGTCCAATGTGCTGATTGCTGCTAACAGTCAGGGTACAATTAAGGTAAGCCATGGTATACATCTTCATTTTAAATTCAGATCCATTTTTAGACTCTAACAGACTATAACATGGAAATGCAGAGTTGTACTAAGCCTTAGAGATCATTCCAAGTCATGGGTCTCTGTCCATGTGAAATGGCTTTGAGGGGAGGTTATATGAACGTCAGATAGATTGATAGCTGGTCAGAATGAAAAAATGGATGAAGACTGTTAAGTATTCACTGTGGGCCAAGCACTGCTGCTTCTGTTATGCAGGTGTGTTCAGTGGACAAAATCCAAGATAAAGCATGGAATGCTTAGACATTCACTGGATTTAAAAATATCTGGTCCTATTTTACTCTTCTCTTCCTTGTGTTTGTCTTCCTTTCCTTCCCTGACAAGTAGGGTCTTCCTCAGTTGCCAAGGGAAGAAAAGGTATTTTAGTGTTTCATTGAAAATTGATCATGTGATCATTCCAGCAGCGTAATTTGGAAATTTAAATGTCTCTTGGCATACAGTCACAAATTATAAATTTATCATATTATAAATTACCATACATAGCTTTCCACATACTTTTCTTTGTAGTTAGGAGCTCACGGAATTAATAATGTTATCTGGTTATACTATTGGATATTTAGCACTTGAGCATGACACACTAGATAAACAAATCCTGAGCTGAGCAGGGAACTTTTTAAACAAAACACCATTTGGGGAAAGGGTTTTAGTACATGAGTTTGATTAGCACTAATTCTGTGGGTGCCTGATGTTTATTTATTTCTTCTGCCACTTAGCATTAATTTTGCTGTGGCTTCCTTCCACTCATCCTGAGTGGAGAATGACCCAGCAACCAAGGGAGCAAACCTAAGCCTAACACATTGTCCTATGGAGATGAATTAAGCAAACTCAAAGCAGAACTGCACTGTTAGCTGGTTAAACTGATTTACATGTATACTCCTTTTTCTTCAGCTAGTTTCTTTATTTGGAAAGCCTCACTAGAGAGCCACGGACAACTTGAATGAAAGCCAGACTTTTGAACTGATTGGTGTTATGTTCTGGAATCTCAAGAAATACGGTAGAAGGTCTTGGAGGCTCTGTTTTACATGGCTCTCTATAGTCTCTCAGTTTTTCTTTAGTCTCATGGCGAGTCACGTCTTGAAAAAGCTGCATCTTATTCTTCAGCAAGTTTGGACTTAATTGAGATTGCTAACGTATCTGCAGAAAGCTCAAAACTACACATGTACTGATAGAATTTCAGTGACAACTCTTAAGGTTTTGTTCAATGGCATTGACCTCTTTCATTAAATCGGCTACTTGCCAAATATAAAGACAAAAAGCATCCTGGAAGCACAGGTATAAGTTAAGCCTTAGCACAGCAGGAGGGGAAAAGTTGCTCCTTTAGTTCCTTGCCACCTAGAATTGCAGTCTCCATATAACATAATCCTTTTGACAGTGTCTTATAATTGTCCTCAGCTTCTGTGTCCTTTCTTAGACATATCTTCAACTATTTTATAACTGAGCATTGCTGCTGCTGTTTTTTACTTTTAGCAGTATGACAGCTTTCTCGTATGACAAGTTTGACTTGAACTCTAATAACTAACACAATACCTTGACATCAGATGATTGACTAGAAAATGAATGAATCACTAGGAAAAGGCGAGATTTTAGGTCCTGTATGTTTTTGATTGCTATAAACTCTTTATCAGTGGAAGAAATAAATAGATTAAAATCCTGAGCAGCAATACGAGAAAAAATAAGATTTTAAGAAAAATAAGATTTTCTTAAGAATATGGAAAGCTACAAACAAATTCAAAACCATTCTATCACCCGGTTCATTTATCTGTATGTTTTATGTAGTTTAAAGGTTCCCTACTTAACTGTGGAGCTAACTAATCTGAAAGAGTTCATGCAACTGTTGAATTGAAAGGAAGGAAGGATCATTGTCTAATCCCTTCAAATTCTTTAGTATTTAGCAGTTAGTAAAAGTTTTCTTGATATGGTTCTCCATTTACAATACAGCAAAGATTCACTAAACTGTTTCCATATTTCAGAATGATTATATCAAACTGATTTCTCTTTTTCTTGTTTTTCCCCCAATTAGGTGCTGGAGTTGGTATGAAGGGTTTGCTCAAGTTAATTGTGTTTGATCCTGCTGAAATACATCTGCAGCTGACAATGAGAGAAGACAGAAACTGTCATGTAATGTCTCTCCCCAAAGTCATCATGGGTTTTGGATTTGTTTTGAGTATTTTTTTTCTTTTCCTTTTCTTTTCTCCTTCATGACCTTTGGGACATTGGGACTACCCAGTGAACTCTCCACCATCAATGTAACTCTATGGACTTTGCTGCTGTTGGTGGTGTGGTTATCTAATTTTTGTGATAAGGAAAGAAATTCTTTTGAATAAAAATAAATAACAAAAAATAATAAAAGTTTATTGAGCCACAGTTGAGCTGGGAAAGTCTTTGTCAAAGATGGCAACAGATAATCTTTTCAAGAGGTCACACATGAACTATGAATAATTTGTAACCCTCTGTGGAATTCTGCATATCAACATAAATGCAAAGATATATGGATTCCCTTGCAGGGAATGTAATGTTTATAGTAGGTGGGAAAATTAGTTAACTTTACCTCAGATATTCATTCTCTGACCAGATTTATATCATCAGCAAATACCGTACTTCAGTCCCTCTGGATCTGGCCAGGGATCTAACATTTGACCAGTTGAGACCACATTCACACAGAAAGGGAAAGGGGTACCTGGCTGGCTTAGTTGGTAGAGCATGTGAACAGGGTCGTGAGTTCAAGCCCCAAATTGGGTATGGAAATTATGTTAATCAATCAATTAATTAATTAATTTTTAAGAAACAGGAAGGGAATATCAGTCTGTGCCAGCTGTTGTCTTTGCCTTTGCAATGTTGCCTATACATACTATAAGCCCTAAATGCAGACAAACCACCTTCAGTTTGTTAAATCGTAGCTATCAGATAGTCAGAGATACCAGTACCATTCTCAGCTGAACATCCTCAGCTGTCAACCCTGACTCTGAGCAGGGGTTAACAAACTTTCTGGAAAGGGGGCCAGATAGCTTGTTTTAGGCTTTGAATATCATGTGGTGTCTGCTGTAATTATGCAACTCTGCCATTGTAGCAGGAAAGTATCCACAGACTTAGCAGGAAAAGAATTTGAAGCCCAATTTCCCCAATTACCAAGCCATATAATATCTTAGACTGTCTAGTTAATTTTATGTTGTTTTCAATTTTTAAAAAGGAATAAATTAGTAGTTTGAGTAGCAGGTCAAGCAAAAGTATTGTGAAGTGTGTGAGCACTTTTTAGAAAAAGATAAAAACAGAATTATACCCCACACATATTTTATAAAAACGGGCACATGGAGAAGCTTGGTATGAATAAATACGTGAATGGTAAGGGTAGTTGGAATATCCCACTGTATCCCTCTACTCTCAGAATTATTGGGTTCACATTTCGTTATCTGAAACTTTTGGGTCAAATGTATTTTGGAATTTAGAACTTTTTGAATTAAAGTACATATACTGTATATTACATAACACCATCCAACAGAGTCTGGAGCAATACTCTGTTATCAAGTACATTAATATTTGTAGCAAAATATATGAATGTTCGCATTATATGAGATTAATAAGGGTTAAAAATAGTCTTATATCAATTCAGACAGTTTTTACCACCGAATGAGTTTGCCTCAAACTTAGGTGAAATTTTCAGTTTGCAAAGCTTCAAGACAATTTTATCTTACTCATTTTGGGGAGTGAAGCGCCTGATAAACTTTTGGACTCAATTTTGAAAGGAAAGGTCACTATCATTCAAAAGTTACACCTGTCAAATAAAGGAAGGCATCCTTCATTTCTAAGATTAATGAATGACCTTTTGCAAAGATGGAGGAAGAATATTCAAATGTAGATTCTTAAAGAACTTAAGCAGATATGTCCAGAAAATCATCGAAATGGGAAGCAAAGAATTAACACCTCTTTGAATGCATTTAAATAAAAGATTACTATGGTTTTTAATTTGGTCTGACTTTTTTTTATGTTTTTTTTTTTATGTCAACATTGTAAGGTCATGTTAATTTCCGTATGTGTGGAAGGATACAGTAAGTTTCCTTTATTAGTTATCAAAGGGACTCAATTTTTAAATAAATTATTTTTAAAAGGCAGTGCTTTACTTAAATTTGTGTTTTTAACTGTTTCTTATAAATAGTGAGAAATCACTTTTAAATTTGAGTCTTTGAAAGATGTCAGCATCAAATTATTTCACTATTCCTTGGGAAAGTAACACAATAGTTAAATAAAGATTAACAATAATGTATGTCTTCACCCCAGAAGAATTTCTAACTCAAAAATATGGGTCTTCATGTTTTAACCTAATCTTTATTTCAGTGGATTTGCAGGGGTTTCTTAGACATAGTTGAATTTATTCTCAGGCACACAACTTCTACTTAAGACACATTAAAAATTAAAGAACTCTGTAAAATTCTTCTGAGAAAATTTAGTTACTAGACATCAAAAAATTTGTGGTACTGAGCCACAACTTCAGAAGGGTGAGCGTGGCTGGACCATTAAGCAAGGAAGAGATGAGCACAGTTAAGTTTGAGGGGGTAGAGGAAGCCAGCAGATGTGCAGGGCCTTCTAGGGTGTGGTTGAGAATTTGAATTTTGTTATAGAAGCGGTTAATAGGAAGGCTTAAGTGGAATGGCATGCTTTCCTTTATGGTGAATGGATAGATAGGAACAAGAGTGCTATTAGGAAGGTGGTGAGTCAGGAGTTTATGGTGGCTTCAACTGAAGTGGTAGCATGATCCAACCTAAAAACCTATTTCATCTTGATGGAGTATACCATAGTTTTAATTCCTGTATCTTGGAAGATTCTTGATTAAAGTCATTTTCTCACAATAATTTGTGGCAGCAAAGAATACAACTCAGCAAATTATTTCTTCATTGGTTATGCAGTCTTCATCCACAGGTGTGGCTCTTGAGAACCTCATGGCTAAAATGTCTATGTGCTGTCTTGGGAACCCCACTTCTCCAGTCTCAGAACTAGAAGCTACTTAGCCTTGGTTCTGAATATAGAAGTATTGGCTATTGACCTGAGTGTAATTACTCAAATGTAACAGGGATTTATAGGAAAAGTCTGCTTACTTAGAAATGAGACTTAAGGCAGCATTAACTTATATCCTGAGCCTATTGTTACATGACATTAAATACAATAGTAACACCTTATAGTTCCTCCCAGAGTAGATAGTTACCAACTTCTCTATGGCTTCTGGTTTATGTGGGGCACTCTTGGGTTTTTGGACTGAAGAGAAAAACCATAGTGATTGTTCTAGAAGTACTTGTTGAGATCCTGCTTTGTGTAAGTGAGGCATTACATACAAGGCATGTAAAATTAAATATGATCCCTCCTCTCAAAAAGCTTATTGTCGAGTGGGAGAAACAGATATGTAGACGGTGTATAAGTACCGTAGTAGACATAAATTTTAGATATATATAGTAACAACATAACCTGAAATGGTGGGAGACTAAGGGCTGAGTGGTTATCAGAAATTATTTTCCTGGTGGAAGTAACAGTTGAATCCTGAAGAGCAAGTAAAGAGTTCAAGCTTACTCTTAGAGTAAGAGGCAAAGGAACATTCAAGACCAAGGGAAGCCAAGAAGTTGGTCCAAATAGTGGCCAAAGCTGGGACAATTTGAGCAACAAAATAAACTATTAATTGGAGTATAGATTATAATCCAAAATTAAAATAAATATTCGTGAGTACTTACTGATGTAAATGATTGAATAAACAAAGGGAGAGAAGTGAGAAATTTCCCATGCAGAATTCCCAGGTGTGTAAGGGGATGGAATATAATGCCCCACTCCTTAAAAAAAAGACCTACTATACTCTTTGAAAGCAAGTCAATATGGACAGCCTAGGCCTATTTTTTTAAAGCTTTTATTTAAATTCTAGGTAATTACCATACAGTGTAATAATAGTTTCAGGTATACAATATAGTGAGTCAATGATTCTATACTCAGTGCTCATCATAAGTGCATCTTAATCCCCTTCACCTATTTCACCCATTTCCCCCGTCCACCTGCCCTTTAGTAACCATGAGTTGGTTCCGTATAGTTAGGAGTACAGTGGGGTACATGGGAGGCTCCGTGGGTTAAGCAGCTGACTCTTAGTTTCAGCTCAGATCATGATCTCAGAGGTCGAAGCCCCAGGTCCACAGGCCCTGTATTCAGAGGGGTATCTGCTTGAGGAGTCTCTCTTTCCCTCTGCCCCTTCCCCCCATTCTCTCTTTCAAATAAATATTTTTAAAAATGTACAGTATAGAAAGAAGTAACTGGACAATGGAGAAACCTGACAAATACTACCTTACCCATGTGATCAGGGTCAACCTTATATGTGGCACTACAAGGATTCCTTTCTTTTACCTGAGATCTTTACAGTTTCTCAATGTGAGAAGAAATCTTTCCATTTGTATATGGTTTTAATTTGTTCTCAGTTGTCTGTGAGTCATGTGTCCTTGATCAGTTTGAGAAGCAAACTCCCTAGTACCAAGTTCTGGACCAGATCTTGGGCTGAACTGGGTAGGGATTCTCATGAATTCTAAGTTAAAGTTCCCAAAAATGGGGCAGTCTAGGTTAACCAATAATTTTTTTAAAGATTTTATTTATTTTAAGTAATCTCTACACCCTATGTGGGGCTCGAACTCACAACCCCAAGATCAAGAGTCACATGCTCTACTGACTGGAGCCAACCACATGCCCCCAGGTTAACCAGTTATTATGCAAAATATTTTCCATGTCCCTGAAGATGAATTTAAGGATTTTCTTATATGCACTGCTTTTGTCCTATGGTGAGTGCTAATCTGTGGTCAGAGGTTAGGAGCCCTTTGGAAGAACCACATGAAAAAATAGTATTCAGCGATTTCAAGAGAACCAAAGCAAATACAAGTGACACTCTAAAGATTCACCTTTAGTTTTATAGCTCCAAAAAATGTTTTATTTTAGAAACTTTTCTGCATGAGCTTCGGAGGAATGGCAGCCTAATAACTGTTGACTCTACTGGTAGTGTCCTCAGCGAGTGGTCTATGACAGTTATGGGCTGTTGCTCAGAAGGGATGAGTAAGGTCATTGAGACACTTGGGTATGGTGGATCTATTCATTCAACAAAAATTTGAGTGCCTATTTTGAAACAGTATCTTCTAGGCTAAGGGGCAGCAGCCTCTTTCTCTGAAGGGCCAGAAAGGCTTTATGAGCTATATAGTCTCTGTCACAACTAATGTGGGAAACAAAGGTAGAAGAAAAATTACTAAATTTCCTTACTACCTACACTCCATCGACAAGTCCTTGAAACAGAGTGACGTTCCTTTAGGGACTCAACTGCCTTGATGTTAATACTTTGCAAAGGGCAAAAGACAATCCTAGCCCGACTGTCCGCCCCAGCCCCAGGATCCTGTAAGTCTAATGTAACATATAAAAATTCCTTTAGAAATTTCCTTTATCTTTAAACCCCCCTAAGATACATGTTGGCAATCATCCCCCAAGCATATATCCCACGATACACATCTGAAGGATCTCATGAGTAGGGTTTTATTAGACTTTTTTCCAACAATAGCTAGCCCTCTCAAGGTCCTGGAAAATTTCCAAAATTCCTTAGAGACTCATGCTATCCCTAACCCACTCCCAACTTGAAAGTATATAATGAGCCACTCCTCATGACCCCAGTGCAGCTATTTCTGCCCATGGGTTCTGTCCTCATGCTTTAAGAAAACCACCTTTAGACATAAAGATTCTTGAGACATTTTAACATTCTTTCCTACATCAACAACTACTTAATTCTGCCCCTTTAGCATGGAAAAGCTGCCCTAGACCTGCTCATAAAATGTAGACAAATGAGTGTGGCTAGGTTCCAATGAAACTTCATGAATGGATGCTGAAATTTGAAGTTCAGTTAATTGTCATGTATCACAATATTGTTTAAAAGTTGCACTTTCATGCATTTGAAAATGTAAATTGCTTATGAGCCATACAACAACATCCACCTGCTGGATGTGGCTTCCCGGCTATGGAGTTTGCTGACCTCTGTCCAGGTGTTCACCAAACAGCTGTGGCGGGAAAAAGAGGAAAACCTTGGAAAGTACAATCTCTCCCGAGCTTGCGTCCTAGTGGGTAAAAGTCTGTCTGCAGCAATGATGTTCTCTTCCCATGATGGTGTGTTTAGCACGGCAACCCAGAAGGCCATTTTGGAGAGCCCACGACTAAAAGCTTTTTTGGTGGATTGTGTAGCGATTTCCACAGGAGTGCAAAAAGCAGTGGTGATGTGGGCACATTTTCAGAGAACCAGGGGACCCTCTTTTCTGCTAGAGCTTGGTAAACAGCAAGATATTTTAGGCTTCTTGTCTGCGTGGAGCACAGAGGTCTCTATAATGGCGTGCACTCGAACAGAGAGGCCTGAGAAGTTTGGGGTTGAGGTGATTTTCACTGAATTCTCGGACAGGTCTGTGCTTACAATACAGCCCGTTGAGTGAGTGTGGGGAAGCAGAGGATATTTTGCAAGACTGCCCCCCCATTTTCCTTTCTGGTTCTTTCATCCTGAGCTACTGAAATTTCCTATCTGAATATAAAAGAAGGCTTCTCAAGTTCATAGCACTTATGTGAAGATTTGGAGCTCAGCTGATTTTTTTTTCCTTTGGTATGACTGAGTCTCTTACAAGTATTCATATATATTTTATGGCTAATGCCTGAACTCTGGATAATTTGGGGGCAGGGAGGTTAAGTTTTGAAAGATGCAGCAAAGTTACATGTCCTAAATGAACCAAATTAGCCACTGTTAAAAGCCAGCCCAGTTAATAAGCACTTTACATTTTTTCAAGAATCTTTAGGGTTGTTTTTTTTTTTTAAGATTTTATTTATTTATTTGACAGACAGAGATCACAAGTAGGCAGAGAGGCAGACAGAGACGGGGCGGGGGGGGCAGGCTCCCCGCAGAGCAGAGAGCCCGATGATCCCAGGACCTGAGTCGAAGGCAGAGGCTTTAACCCACTGAGCCACCCAGGTGCCCCTGTTCTTTAGATTTAAAGACCAAACTCTGGCCAGTGTTTGTACCATGAGAGTCCTCACTCCCAGTTTCCAAATTCTGTGTGGCCCGTCCCAAGAGAGACATCTCATGGGCCCTGTGGTTCCCTTGGGGAAAGTCGGCCTTCTGTTCACAGAACCGGGGTACGATGTTCCTGGGCTACTGAATTGCAAAGCTGTGCAGCACAGTTTCAGTAATAGATCTTTCTGGAAAGGCCTCTGGCACCCTTGGAAATTAAAAAGCACTGCATGAATATGGGCTAGCATTAACATCTGCATATTAAAATTGTAGTCTCTCCTCTTCAATTTTTTCCCATTATGAAGAATAATGAAGTATAAAGTATAAAAATTGCAAGCAACAAAACGATGAAAGGTTGAAAGGTTAAATGAGCTGTTTGTGAGGCGGGGGCGGGGGGCAGGGGGTCCAAAAAATGGCATCGTTCCTTGTGCTTTCTGGACATGGCATCTGTCTGAAGCTGACCTGCCAAAGCCCCCCCGCCCCACTGCCACAACAGTTAGCTTAGGAGAATGCCCAAAGGGACATTTCTGAAATGTGTCTTTCCCTACCACATGCCCAGTGCATTCTGTACCCAGTTGTGAGGGTAAGGTTTGAAAGATTTGGGGTCTTTGCAGTTTTCTACCTCTGCACAGGCAGCAGAGTGGACAAGGGAGAGGAAATGCGGACTGCACATGAGAGAAAGAGATTGCTTCTCAGTGAAAACTGTCATGTCCACAGAGCCACAAGGGGAGGCCAAGCCATTTTTTCCAGTTTTGTTCCCCAGCATCTGCCAACCCCTCTGGTTGTCTAAGCACACTGTAACAAAACTTTATGATGCAAGGGGAATGTGTCTTTCTCCCATTCCCCACTTCTCCTTGCTGTGGGAGGATAAGCAGTCTAGGGAAGCCAACTGTTTTATTTAACTGTGCATTCTTGCTTCTCCATTATCTGAGACCCTTCAGGGAACCTTGGCATTAGTTTCACCTCTCCTCAAGGCTAAGGAAGCAGGGTCAGGAACTTGGTGGAAACGCTGGGCCTCATGACCTCAGTCTCAGTACATTATTTCTGTTTCCCTCTCAGAGTCTAAAGCCTAGTCCCCAGCTCTCTGCAAAGCAGCCAGTGAATGAAATGTCCTGCTCAGTGTTGGATTTCCTCAGATAGCATCACCATGAGGCCGTCTGCTAGTCTCTCCTTAAATACCTCTGGCCATTGAGAAAGCTCCCTGCTTCCGGAGACATTCCTGACTGGCTGCTGGTTCCAGTTGTTAGGAAGTTTTTTCTGGATGGAGCCAAAATCTAGATGGAATTCTCTTTCCCCACTGCAGGTAGGCCTGGTCCTTACTAGTAGGCATCACGGAAGCCATCAAACAGCACAGAGGCTGATACTTTCCTGGAGCTCTAAGCAGGTAAGATATACACACATGAAAATAATTTTTTATAAGCAGGTATAAAAAAATTTATAAATAGATTTTTTATAATTCTTATAAGCAGGTAAGATATACACACATGAAAATAATTTTCTTTTTTTTTAAGATTTTGTTTATTTATTTGACAGACAGAGATCACAAGTAGGCAGAGAGGCAGACAGAGAGAGAGAGGAGGAAGCAGGCTCCCTGCTGAGCAGAGAGCCCGATTTGAGGCTCGATCCCAGGATGCTGGGATCATGACCTGAGCTGGAGGCAGAGGCTTTAACCCACTGAGCCACCTAGGTGCCTAGGAAGCGTGATTTCTTAAATGACGAAAGCAGATTCAGAAAGATTAAATGAATAGCCACACATCCATTCTAGTGAAAACATCATTAAAAGGCAGATGAGAGTGTTAAATGGATTGCAGAGAGGATGTAGGGTTTAAGTGGCCTTCTCAAAAGACTGAATTGTGTGTAGTTTAGTCACACTGACCAGAGAAGTGCTAAATGACACCACTGACACTTGTCCTCAAGGGAGACAATGCATGCACATCTTGACCCTGTGAAGACAGTAAGGAATCTTTTAGGTATGATGACAGATTAATTATATTATTTATATGATCCTTAATTTATAGCAGGAAGGACTTCACATCAGCAATAGGGAGAGCTTTGGACCTGTCAGGTTGCAAGAACATGGAAAGGTGCCATCAACAGAGATGGGTGACATCTCCATCCTGGGAAATCATCAGAGGTGATCAGATAGCTGGTCCTAAATGATCTGGACACTCAGCCGCCAGAAGGTAGGGGCCTGGAAGGAATCCCCTTTCCAGATCCCTCTCCAATCTGAGAATCGGATCTAACTCATCCATGTAAAGGGAGAGGAAAACAGGTCGAATATTCGTACTGGAAGGGCAAATACAAATTAAAAATACTAGGCTTAATTCTTCCTGCTGAAAGCAAGAGGAAAGACCTCTTCCTCTTTTTCTTTCAGAGTTTCTTTCTCTGTCTTTTTCAGATAGATCTAAGTTTTCATAATGGCTAATAGGCCACGGGCCAGTCTCAAAACTCAGGAATTTGAGAACTAAACAGAAACCTCCTCCCTTTCACTGCCATCCCCTTATCTCTCTCTCTCCTCCTGCCTCTGTCTGTCCCTTTCTGCATCCAGCTGACTCCTGAGCAGGGCTGGATGGGATCCTGTAGAAACAGTTCTCTTCCTCAGTGGGGTTTCTGGAGCCACTTCATGTCCTAGACCACATCCTGCCTCCAAGAATCCCTTTCCATGCACAGGCCGCAGAGCTGGGAAGGCATAAATGGTCAAGATCAATGATGGAGATCATGGGATGGAGAACTTCGTAGACAGGCAGCTGGGTGGACAGTAATAGATGCACTAGTGACTGGGAAACAGCCAAACACAAGGGGACTTAGGCTGATAAGAACAAATACAGGAAAAGAAACCAACCCCCTTTCTCCCATCTCAACGTGAGGAAAACCAGCCCTTCTTATTTGGATCTCTAGTGAAGCTGATGGTACTGATGATCTACCCAGGCCCTTGGGGCGCAAAGGGAATATTTAGAATGCCATCCCCTTCTCCTCTTCTTTCTTCTTCTTCTTCTTCTTCTTCTTCTTCTTCTTCTTCTTCTTCTTCTT